>CABHPR010139932.1:0-31004 GCA_902168415.1 Peromyscus melanophrys | reverse complement strand
GTGGGGAGAGGAGAGGAGAGGAGAGGAGAGGAGAGGAGAGGAGAGGAGAGGAGAGGAGAGGAGAGGAGAGGAGAGGAGGGGAAACAAGACTCTGGGCCTTGCATGGGCTTTAGAAACCTCAAAGCCCACCTCCCAGTGATATACCTCCTCCAACAAGGCCACACATCTCAACCCTTTCTAAACAGTGCCACTAAGTAGGGGCCAAGTATTCAAATGTATGAGCCTGTGGGTGGGGGTGTGGGGTGTGGGGTGTTGGGGGGGTGTTCTCAGACCACCACAGTGCCAGCTCCTTTGTGTCAAGGCTTGAGGAGGTATTTCTCTAGAATGTCTGCATTGGCTTATGCTCAGTCCATGGGGATTTTCTTCCCCTTGGAGCAGTTTTGTGGTTAATGTCTTATTTAGAGATTTCTTTACTACCTGAGTAGATAAATTGAAATTTTATCTTTTTACGTAAGTAGTATGTGGTTAGAATTCTGATTCTCAAGGAACCTGGAGAGACAGTGGATTAGTTATGTTTCCTTTTGCTGTGACAGGAAGCCTGTCAAGAACAGTGTGGGGAAGGAAGGGCTTGCTGTGGCTAAGGGTGTGTGTGTGTGCAGTTCATCGTAGACGGAAGTGTGACTCGGAGTGACAGAAAGCTGCTCACGTGGAGGCTGGTACTCAGGTTCCTTCCTCCTTTTTATTCATTGTAAGACCTCAGGCCATGGATGGTGCTGTCCACATTCACAGTGGGCCTTCTCACTTGAAACTCTTTGGAAACACCCCCAAACACACCCAGGACTGTGTTTCCCAGACCATTCTAAATCCAGTCAAGTTGACAGTGATGATTTAACCATCATAAATGCTAAGCTTTCTTGCCATTTTCTGGGCCAGGAGTCAGTTTTGAAGTTCACTTCAGGGCTGGGTATGTAATTTGGTAGGTAGAGTGCTTGCCTAGCATGCAGAAAGTCCTAGATTGGGTCCCAAGCACGGCATAAATGGAGTGTGGTGGTGTACATCTGCAACTACAGCACTCTGGAAGTTCAAGGTCAACCTGCATAAGTTTGCAGTCTGGGGGTGAGGGAGTCCACTCTCTAGAGATTTGGAACTTGTGAAATCATCCCAGGTTTATTCTGGGGTCCCCCTTCCAGTGCTGTACCTGTGACATTACTTAGTTCCAAGGCTGAGAGATGACTCAGCAGTTAAGAGTACTTGCTGTTCTCTCAGAGGACCTGCTTTGATTCTCAGAACAACCCACATCAGGCATCTCACAACTGCTTGTAACTCTAGCTCTGGGGGATCTAATACCTTCCACTGGCTTCTGAGGATACCCACACGTACACACATATGTAGGGCACACACACACACACACACACACACACACACACACACACACACACACACACACAGAGAGAGAGAGAGAGAGAGAGAGAGAGAGAGAGAGAGAGAGAGATATCTAAAATCTTCGTTCCTAGCTCGCCAGTCCCTAAATCCTCAAAATAGCCAACACTATCTGTCTTTTGAGCTGAGCTGTGAAGGAAGCTTAGGAGTTCATGGTTTGCCTGTATTCCATGTGTTTGTAGTGGGGTGACCCACACCACCTTGGTTTTGTGACACTTTAGCCATATAAGATTAAAGAGTCTATCAGAATTGGCAGGTAGAAGAAGAGAGCCTGGCCTGGGCACCCTGAGGGGCTGGAGGAGCTGGGAGAGGAAGCAGTGGCAGTTCTTAGGATGGGGAAGACAGATGAAGAGTGTGAGGGCCTCAGAGAGGGAAGCTGGAGGTGGCGGTGCTTCTTCACACCCAGCCTCACTGGGATTCTGCCCACACCCTGAATTAGTTTTCCCTCATCCAGTGTGGTGACATTTACCAGACAGATCAAAGACAGACCAGCTGTGGCCTCAGAGGCAGCGCTCTGATCTTCCTCGGGGCTGAAAGGTCAGAGTGACTTCTGTTCATCTCCTGTAATTTCACAGAGAGGACATTTCCTTCCCTACTACCAGTGGTTTATTTTAAAATGAATCTCACACATTTTCTTTAAAAGAGAGTCTTTGGTCAGCATTCTTGGCTCCAAGAATTTTATACTCAGTTGTATTTTCCTTTGGACAGTTGACTAAGTATACAGGAAGTTACCATTTATTAATTTCCCTTGGTGATGGGAAAAGCAGAACAAGATTGTTTATTTATTTATTTATTTAGTTAGTTTTTCTGAGACAAGGTCCCATATGGCCCAGGCTGGGCTAAGGCTGGCCTTGAATTCTCAGTGCTCCTGCTTCCGTCTCTTTAGTACTGGGAGTCCATGCTTGGCCTCAGAAGAGTTTTAATTATTTAACAGCAATGCGGTCTATTTGGTTTCAGGTCCTCTAGATTATCTTCTGGATTGAGGACGTTGTCTCTGATTATCACTCACTCCTCACACAGACGTGAGCTGGCTGTTCATGGATGCTCATCCAAGGTCTCTTGAATGGTCCTGGTGATGAGTCAGTGAGCTATGTTAGCAGGAAACTGCCTTTTCAACTGTGGTTAGAAGACACTCAATGGACATGGTGACCAGAAGGAAGTGTTCGTTCACTGGGATGATGGAGCAGGTGCTGAGGACACACTGTGTCTTTTCTCTGGATCCGTGTGCTCGTGTTGTCTCTCCCAGTCTCTGTTCTGATTGCCCTTCCCTGCCCACCCACACTCTTTCCATTTTCATTTCTGTGGTTGGGTCACCTCTCTCTGCTCGTCTGACCCCCAAGCCCCTAAACTTCCCTCGTTGTGTGGGGATCCTGCTCCTGGGATTTCTAAAGCTTAACATGGTCAGCCCTATTGCCAAGGACCTCTTAGTTAAGTTTGTGGCCACAGACCAGGCCCAGGTCTTTCTTCCACTCAAGCCCTCAGTGCCACAGAAGCTGCTACCCCTGGAGCAAAAGATAAGATGGGCATCTCATCCTTTATTATCATCCTTCAACCAATGATAATAGTAATAAAAAAAACAGTGGTGGTAACAGTCTGTGCTTCTAACATGGTGGGTGCTGTGTCTACACATTACATTAACTCACTTATTTCACTTTAATGACCCCATGACCCTACGAGGTGACTCCTATTAGCCTCATCGTACTATGAGGAAACAGGCATAGTAGGATTTGGTGATTTACCCCGAATAACTCAGCCAGTCCACGGCAGCGCCTGGACTCACCAGGGCCCCCGACTGTCCAGATGTAAGCAGTCTCATCTCATTCTCATCCCTTGGCTGCACGAAGTGGACATGCTTCCCGGCAGCTGTGGAGTTCCTCAACTGCTGCTGTCTTCCAGGAGCTTGTGCACCCCAGCTTAGGGGCCCAGTGCTTCACTCCACTGTTCTTCTTTCTGCCTTCAATTGCTGAGAGGTTTAACTCATTTCTGAGTCTGGTCTTCACTTTTACATTTCCTTTTTTTTTACTCACTGCTGTGTTTGGACAGAAGAGGTACTTAAGAGGGTGGACACCTGGTTGTCTTGACTAGAAATCTCCAGGGTCTTCTCAGTTGGGCACTTATTTGGCATCTGCTGACTGGCTACCCATATCAGGATTTTGTTGGAAGTCTGTGGTGTCCTTGGGGAGCTCAGAGTCCCATGGCAGAAGCTATGTGGGCATTCAGGTAGACATCATTGCAGAGGCCTGAATTCCCTGGGGCTGGCCTGGGGACGCAGGGCAGGGAGAGGTCAGGAGAAATCTTCCAGAAAAGTAGCTCTTGCAGCTAGTAAACCTTCCCTGTAGATGAGCAGAGGATGGAGTCCAGGGGGAAGCAGAGTGTGCTTGGGCTCTGAGGTGTGGGGTGAAGTGAGTTGGGTGCATGATGTGATGTTTGAAAAAGGCCAAGGAGGAATCTGATTGTTTTTGGCTTTTGATGATGACTTGGTCACCTTTAACTAGTAACAGACTGTTAAATTCTGTTTTAGTGATTATTTTTGATGATTGTATTTTATCTCACATTTTTTCATCCTTTAGAACAACTCATTAAGATACAGGGAGACAGAAAGGAAATATTAACAGTTTTGGAGAATGGTGGGAGTGTGACCAATCTGAATAAGTTCTTTAATGGTTGTCCTGAGAGCTTTGGAAGTTTTTAAAAACACTGCCAGGCACAGTTAACCATTTCCCCAGAGAGCTTTTCATGAATATGGAAAAAATAAGTTTTTAAAATGGTTTTTCTTTTTTCTGATTAGGGAATACTGCAGATGTTGTTTTAACTTTCCAGAGGAAGCATGTATTTTAAAAATGTGATTCTCTACTTACTTTTCCTGCAAATATTTTAATTTTTAGTTCTTCACAGAAATCTTCCAATAAAATACCAAACAAACAAACAAACAAACAAACAAACAAACAAACAAACAATCTTCTTGTCCATGGGACCTTTTGTTGGTGGTACACAGACAGCATCAGCTCTTGAAATGTTGAGGTCCAGTGGATCAAGGGTATGTGAACTGTATTTGCTTCAAATGCCTTATACTTCCTCAGGCCTCATGCAGGAGATGATTGTATTGTGAGAGTTTAGGACTCACACAGATCACAAACCTAAAATGTTACCTAACTTGATTTGACCATTATACTTCATATGCATATATTATTACACTGTGCCCTGTAAGTGAATGCAATTAAAACAACGTTTAAAATGGATAAAAGGATTCAGTTCTTCTAAAAAAAAAGATTATTTTTATTTTTAATTATATGTGTGCACATGTGTTGGAGGTATGTGCACATGAGTGCAATTGCTGGAGGGGGTTAATAAAGACATTGGCTCTCCTGATGCTGGAGTTATAGACAGTTGTGAGTTGCCATGTTAGTGCTGGGAGCTGAGCTCAGGTCTTCTGCAATAGGAGCAAGTACTCTTAACCTCTGACCCAACCCTGTGGCCCAAGATTCAGTTCTTGCTTTCTTTTATGGCTGTAGTCTTAAAAAGACCTATGGAGGACTTCACAGTAAGCCACAGGCCATTTCCCCTTGCTGTGTTCATCTTGGTTAACAGTTTAATGACTCATCAGTAGCCCATTCTCCACCTTTCAGCTTGTGTGTGTGTGTGTGTGTGTGTGTGTGTGTGTGTGTGTGTGTGTGTATGTGTGTGTGTGTGTGTGTGTGTGTGTATATGTGTGTGTGTGTGTGTGTGTGTGTGTATATGTGTGTGTGTGTGTGTTGGGGTGGGTAGAGGGTGGGAGTCCCGAGATTCAGAAACTGTAGATGAATTTCTAAACAGTCTTATTAAATAAAAAACATGGAGCCAGATATAGGGGTTAAAGCCTGAGAGAGATCAGAGGAATAGGAACAGCCATATCTAACCTCACCTCACCAACTCTGCAGCTTCCAAATGCGAGTGACTTCCTGTCTACCCTGGCCTGTATGTCTTGCTGTTCTGCCATCTGATTTGCTCTTTCTGTCCAGCTATATCACTTCCTCTTCCTGCCCAGCTCTGTCACTTCCTGTCTGTCTGTACAGACCTCCAGACCTCCATGGTTAACTGCTGTTGGAATTTAAGGTGTGTACCACCATACCAGGCTCTGTTTCCAGTGTGGCCTTGAACTCACAGAGATCCAGACAGATCCCTGCCTGCGAAGTGATAGAATTAAAGGCGTGTGCTAACATTGCATGACTTTTGTGTTTACTTATAATGGCTTAGTTTTTCTTCTGATCTCCAGGCAAGCTTTATTTATTAAAGCACAAATAAAATATCATCACATTTCAGCACAAATAAAATATCACCACAAGAAACAATGGGAACATTTTAGCCAGTGTTCTATTCCAAGAGGTGGCTTTTACTTTTCTTGTGATATGAGGATCCAGTCTGCAGGACGGTGGTACTAAGCACACCTACTAGACATGAAGCACAGGTTTTACATTTGTTTTACTTATTGTGCGTGTGTGAGTGAGTGCTCATGTGCCCTCAGGTGTGTGTGGAGGTCAGAGGACAATTTTGGGAATTAGTTGTCTCTTTCCACCACCTGTGTCCCAGGTATCAAACTCAGGTCTTGAGGCTTCATGGCAGGCACTTTTACCTGCTAAGCCATTTTGCCTGCACTTAATAAACACTTTTGTTTTCACTTATTTATTTGTCTATGTTTATTTGTATGTGTGTGAAGGCTGTTTTGATATTAATACCATATTAAGTACTTTCTCATTTTTGTGATCAACCTGAAAGAAGGAAGTTAAGGAAGGAAGGTGTATTTGGTTCCTGATTGAGGGTTCAGCCCATTCTGGCAGGGAGGGATGGTGGTGGCAACAGCTCCCTGCATGTGAGGCTGCCATCTAGGATCTGGCAGATTAAGAAGCAGGGCAGAGCTAGCGACCTTTAGTCCCACTGCATCAGTAGCCCACTTCCTCCAGCAATGCCTCACTTCCCAAGGGCTCCTCAACTTCCCCAACCAGTGCCACCATCCAGGAACCATTTGCTCAAACACATGAGACACTTCACACTCAACACAACAGACGTCAAATGCTTTGTGAACCCATGGAGAGTTGTGCAGAAGTAGGAGCCCATTATTTGGTCACAACATTCCTGTGCCCTTAATGGCAATGCAGACCTCTCCCCACTTCCCCAGGCTGTGGACACCCCAGGAAGACTGCAAACCCTGGGCTGCCAAGGGCCTTATGGCTCTGCTTTCCCAGCCCTGCCTCTCTCCTTCCTGCCCTCAGCGGGAAGCTACTAATCATGTTCTCAGAGAGACCTGCCACAGCAGGGATCTGATGAGCTTTCCTGGATTACTCCAGCCTTTTAAATTGACCAGTCCAGAAGTCTGTAAGTCACTTATTCCAGCACCGCCTGTGATCAAGATAATAACATTAATGATTTTCCACGACCTGATGTGAATTAACGGATAGAAATTTCATTGAAAAGCATTATGGCTGAGGAGGTCTGTTCTTACTTTGTTGACAAAATAATTTTGTAAAAGTCCACTAATTTTAAATTTAGCCCCAAATCTCAGTGGAAAAAGCTTTACAGTTCAATTAGCAGGAGATAAATTGCATGATGTGTGTGAGCAGAAAAACTGGCACAAAGTTGATGTTCAATTACTACCTCCAACCTCTCCTGCCTTCCAATGCAGCTCTTTAAAGCCACTGAGGATCCAAGGATGATAATTAACTTTTCGAGTGAGTTAAAATAAGCAGCCTGGTTACTTCTAAGCTGGCGTTCGTCAGCATCCCCACCAGTCTCCTTCATGGTTTTCTAGTTAGAACTGACCAGTTGGTCACTTCACTGATTCTGGAACATTCTTTTTACTTTAGAAACAATGCCACATGTGATTTTTATGTATATTTACCATCATGACCTTGTCTGTCGTGTTGTTGAGTCTCCAACATGTTCGTAGTTGACCAGATAGAAGCACTCTATGTCCCCTCTTCCTGCCTCTCACACATCTCCATCAGCTTGAATTGGTGTTATTTCCTAAGTTTTCTTTTCTAGAATGAATTTACTATGTTTTAATTTTTGTTCAAAATGTCTTCGAAGATTGAAGAGAGAATGTCGGAGTTGGGGATGTGGATCAATGGCGAAGCAGTTGTCTAGCACATGCAAAGACCTGGCTTCTGTCCTAGCTCTACAAAACACAGGAGAAAGAAGGGAAGGAAGAAAAGAAAAGAGAAAAAGAGTAGTAAAGCCCGAGGTGGCCGTCTCAGAACCTGGGGCCGGGGCCTCTCAGCTTCGACCCTTTCAGCCCCTCGGTTCCATCGTTGTCCTTTATTGCACACACATTTTCCTCCCGTGAATGGAACATTTCCACACGCAAAGGGAAAGGAGAGTAAGAAGGACTTTAGGCGGAGAAACAAAACAAACAAACAAACAAAACCCCTCAAACAACCAGAAGGAAGGATCTCATTGGCTCAGCTTAACACCATGTGTCCACTCACTGGGTCACATGATCAAGTTAGAGATTCAGGTTGTTGTTAGAAGAAAGGAGAGCCATCTGTGAGTTAGGAGGTCACTCATGTCCCTGCCTGTAACAGAGTTAGAAGTTAAAGAGAGTGAAAGGCATAAGGTTTGGGCAAATATTGTAGAGACTTCCTTAAATGAGCTGTGTGATGATTTTATTTGGTAGTTATTATACTAAAGTGACTTTGTGCCTTTTTTTTTTTTTTAAAAGAAATTGAAATGAAGAAGAAATTGTGGTCTAACCCATCTCTGGCAGAAAAGGAGGGAATGTGCTGGGGGAAATGTATGTCCATGGTGATGGTGGAGGAAGTGTGTGTCCATCAGGATGCTGAGGGAAGTATGTATCCATCAGGATGCTAGAGGAAGTGTATGTCCATCAGGATGCTGGGGAAATGTATGTCCATCAGGATGGTGGAGGAAGTGTGTGTCCATCAGGATGCTGAGGGAAGTGTGTGTCCATCAGGATGCTGAGGGAAGTGTGTGTCCATCAGGATGCTGAGGGAAGTATGTGTCCATCAGGATGCTGAGGGAAGTATGTGTCCATCAGGATGCTAGAGGAAGTATATGTCCATCAGGATGCTGGGATATGTGTGTCGATCAGGATGCTGAGAGAAAGGTGTGTCCATCAGGATGCTGGGAGAAGTGTGTGTCCATCAGGATGCTGAGGGAAAGGTGTGTACATCAGGATGGTGGGGGAAGCGTGTGTCCTTCAGGACTCTGAGGGGAAGGTATATCCTTCAGGATACAAGGGGAAGTGTGGGAAAATGTATGTACTTCGGGACTCTGGGGGAAGGGTGTATCTTTCAGGATGTTGGTCCGAGCAGGAGGATTTTTTTTTCCTGTTCCTCTTTCAAAAAGAAATGCTAATCCTGTGGTTCCTTCAGGTTGATACATTTAGCCAGCCACCAGGTCACAGCCCTGAGCGACACTAGTTGGATTACACTTGACTTTTATTCTAGAATTGGAAAAAAAAAGGCAAAGCAACACTCCATAGAGGACAGCAGGGCCTTTGCACCTTCAGGGCACTCAGGTCCACTCCCCACAGGTCTACCCTTCCCACTGCTGCCCTGACAAGGTCCCTATTATGTGACTTGTAATTTACTTCCTCTGTTGTTCACCCTTGACCTGAGATAGGGCTTTCTCATGTTTCTTGAGACAGGTATTGATGCTTGTCTCAGCCTTGCTTCAGGGAAGACTCACCAGGGTCTTTTCAACATCCCTCAACAAGAAGGGTCCTGGACTTCCCATCCTGGGGACAGTCCACCTTCAAACATTAGGATGTGTCAGTGGCCACCCAATCTGAGGTGCTTAGAACAAAACATGAACATCAGAGTGTAGCTTAATTTGTGCATAATTTACCTTTCAGTGATCATGTCCCAGCATCTTAACTGGTGGTTTAGGAAGTGGAACTATGTCCTTAAAGGAAGCTTTATGTCAAATCTACTTTATATAATGAAGGAAAAAGATCCTGATTCATTGAAGGGATCTTTGTAGGCAGGTAGGAACAGCCTACCCACCACATTCATGTTCATTGTAATGACTACTAGAACGTTCTCATGAAATTTAGAGTATTTTGTTGCCTGTCTCAATGTGAAAAATATGTACTATTAAGTACGGTATTTCATTTTAAGTGAATGAAGTCCCAAGTTCCCAGACTTAATATAGATTATATTAAATTTAAGTACTATCAAATCTCACATTTATTTCTTTATGAACACATGTCAAATCACACCTTTCTAGCCCATGATGAATTTCTTCCCTGTTTTCCTATTAAATTTAATTCCTTAATCCATATCCCAGCCTTTCAGGACCATTTTGTATTTTGATTCCTTTGCTACACTTTCCATCTACCAGAATCTAGACATTAGGTGAACGTGCTATCAGTACGTCTATTTAAAGCAACTCTCCATTCCTCCGATTCACCTTGTTTATGTATGAATGCACCCCAGTGGATGCTCAGGACTTGTTGCACATAGGAACTGGATGACATACAACAGCCAGCCACAAGGCAGTGAAAAAGGACACTGGCACACAGACTGATCAGGGTTTAAAGATATTGTGCCCAATATCCCAAAGCTAAGCGTACTGCTTCTACTGCACAACTTCCTATCTCAACAGATGTCGTCCGTGTCTGCCTGGGCCTGCAGCTGAAGCAGTCTTGGCTTTCCCCAGGTCCTTGCTGCTTGCTTCCAATTGTTTATCAAGTCTACTGACTTCATAACTGTAGGAAAGCACCTCAGCTCATGACTCTCTCCCTCTCTGTTTCTCCTTCTCTCTGTGTGCGGTACTGTTTTCTCTCTACAGGCAACAGAGACCTCAGGGTGCTTCCTCTGGTCTTTCCCCTGAGTTCTCTCTGCACTCGTTTCTAGTGCCATTTGTCCAAACTAAGAAGTGACTGTGTGGCTCACATGCTCTAGACCCACCGGCAGCTTCTGCCTCCCACAGACCAAGTCCAATATAATATCCCTACTCATAATATGCCCCGTTTTATCAGCTGACAACTCCATACTGGGCTGGATATGCTCACAACAGTGAATGGTTTGTAAGTTTGTCTACAAGCCATGTAATTTCTTGCCTCTCTTGAACTTCTGACTTGTTCTGCCAACTCCATTTTTTTTTTTTAAAACTGAGTTTTCAGACTCAGCTTGGGTGTGACCCTCTCCTAGGATATTCCCCAACCCCTTTTCTGTGGCTGTCTTCTTGCTGCAATCCAAGTCTGATTGGTGTTTGCCTATCAGATCTTATATTGACTCTTCATTGGAGGGTGGGTAGCTTAAATTTGGGATCTAACTTGGACTCCTTTTGGTGTGATTTGAACTCAGTGTGGCATTCAGCAGCCCATCAGCACTAATGCTTGTTGAGTATATAATCATTTTATTTCCCAGCCTGAATTTCGTTATCATATAGACCCATGGGCTTGTGACTTCAATAGCTAGGGTGTTGAAATGTCATTTTTAGGGATGAGGGGGACAGGGTCTGGCCTGGAAATCATGGAAACCTTCCTGCCCCAGTTTCCCACACAGTAGGATTGCAGCAGCAATCTACTGTCTCAATAAGGTAAAATGCAGATATTTGATGGTGTGGCCATTTACATAATCTGTCCAATGAGTAACCCTTTAAGGAAAGAAAGGAAGAAATTTCCTCATGAAAACATGGAGCCAGTGCCCTCAGGCTCCTTCCATTTCTGCCCCATTTCCTAAAGCACACAGCAGTTCAGAGAGAGGTGGGCTTCTCACTAAACTGCTCAGCTGGAGAGTGCTTTGTACCCAGCCTTTTCTTTTTGATAGTTTTAAATCATTAAAGGCGAAGTAAAATCACATAGATTATTGACTGCTCTCCGTGACGCTTAAGACGTGGCTCCTAGACAAAGGTTTATAATTGTGTTGGGGGATGAAGTCGTGGACATAAAGCAGGAAACAGTTCTACAGCTGATATAACACACAAGGGGTGAAGCATTAAAGAACCGTGTGGATTACAGGTGTTCAGCACGGTCATCACACAGATGATTTGCATGGAGAACAAATGCCCACACCACATAGCAAATGAGAGGGGACAGCAGGTAGATCATGCAAGGTGCGGATGGGGGGAGTCAGACGGTGTGCCAGGGAGCAGAGATGCTCTTGCTTTATGTTAAGCTACTTGTGAGGCCAACAGTGTAAATCTAGAAATGAATGTAAAGCCCAGTGAAATATAAGTCAAGCAGTGGCCTATGTCTGTAATCCGACACTCATGAGGTGGAGACAGGAGGATCAGGAGTCTTAGATATGTAATGGATATATATTATATATTCTTGGATACATATGCACATATATACATTACATACATATATAAATATATATAGGCTTGGATATATAATGAGTCCAAGGCCAAGCTGGTATATATGAGACCCTATCTTTTTTTTTTTTTCCAGACAGTGCTGGCAACAGCACTTTATTATATTGTTGGTTGCTTTCCCCTCGTGATTGTAGGGCTGACCTGGGGCTGCAGCTCACTCCATGCTGAATCTCTAGAGTCTTAGCACAAACCACTAGCCTGGGAAAAGATCAAATCAAGAGACATCTAGCATATCTCTTTGACATCTTCACAACACCATAAGGTAGACAAATCTTAAGTTAAACCATGGCAAGTGAGGAGAGTTCTGAGTGTGTCTGTCCAAATACAAGACCTCTGAGCCACCCCTCCCCTTTGCAGAAACTTAATCCTGAGAGAAGTGGCCCATAGTTCTTTGGAGGAAATCCCAGAAGACATTATATTGATAATGAAGGAAATAACAGAGATCTGTTAGATTTGTCTCCTTATTTCCAAAGTCTGTCAAGTTGATAATCTAACACATCCCTCCCTGATCAGTGCTTTAAACCCAACTATAGACAAATTTCTAAGCGGTCTTATTAAATAAAGAACATGGAGCCAAATGTAGGGGTGAGAGCCTTAGAGATCAGGGTGAGAGCCACCAACCACCTTACCTCACCAGCTCTGTAGCTTCCAAAATGCGAACTACTTCCTGTCTAACCTGTGTCTTTATTACCTTGCTTTTCTGCCCTCTCATTGGCTCTTAGCCCAGCTACTTCAATTCCTTGTCACTGTCTATCTGTACAGACCTCCAGGTCTCTATGGTTGGTACTGGGATTAAAGGCATGTATCACCATGCTTGGCTGTTCCCTAGTGTGTCCTTGAACACACAAAGACCCTGCCTGCCAAGTGATCAGATTAAAGGCATGTGCTACCACTGCCTGACTTTTGTGTTAATGGCTTGCTATTTCCTCTGATCTCCAGGCAAATTTTATTTATTAACATACAAATAAAATATCACCACATTTCAGCACAAATAAAATATCACCACACTCAACTTTAGATGATAGGATGAGACAGATCTGTTTCCTTTGATTTCCTCCCATTTCCCCTGCCTTCGTTTCAAACTTCTCTGCATTAGATCTGTATTAGTTATTTTTCTTAGTGCTATAACAAAATCTTGACAAGGGAAACAAGAGCTGGACATGGTGGTGGATATCTGTAATTCTGGTAGTTGGGAAGTGGAGGTAGGAGACCCAGGAGTTCAAGGCTACTTCTTCATTATATGGCAAGTTCAAAGCCAACCTTAGTTAACTAAGACCTCCATCCCATATGGATGGAATGCACTTCCTGTGAACAGTATGTGGCCAGCAGCCTCCTCACAGAAAGCATATTCATCCTTTATGGATTTTTTTAGTTTTATTTTTCCATCCAAAACCTAAGCTCATAGACTAGTGCCCCCTGCTTTTAGGGTGGGTAGTCATGCCACAGTTAAACCTCTTTGGAAAAACTCTCATAGACAGCTCAGACATTTGTTTCCTGTTGTTTCCAAATCCTGTCCAGTTGACAAGATAAACCAACACACCTTTGATCGGTGCTTTAAACCCAACTTCAGATAGTAGGATGAGACAGATTCTGTTTCCTTTGATCCCCCTTCCCTTTCCCCTACCTTCACCCCAAACTCCTCTGCTCTCCTTTAGTTACAAATATCTCAACACATTACAAAATACAGGGGCAGTGGGATCTTCTTCATGTAGGAGTTGATTAGGTCATGAAACTACCAACCTCGAATGCAGGTGAGTGTTACAGCTCTGGAGGGAAAGGTATCTTGACTGTTCTGGAAACCAGACTATACCTGAAGTTGGGGTGTGGTGGGTGATTGTCTTCCCACAGTATATAGCAATCCTGCTTTTCTCCTGGACAGAACCACTACAGCTGAGCTTTGCTCACTGCTTCCCCTCCCCATCTTAAGGGGGCTTCCCAGCAGAGCTCTGCCTCTTCTTCTCTCCAGCTCAAGATATTGCTTCTTCAGCTTCACTCTTCTAAAGGGGAAACCCCTGCAGGAATGTAGCAATGTCCTCTGGCTCAGTTCCATAAGGGACATCTCAGCAAGGTTCTTCTTTTCTGTGCCAGCGAAAGAAGATCTTCACACCCAAGACTCTTTTGAGAAAGAGATTTATTTGGGAAGGAGGAGTCCAGGAGAGTGGCTGCCTCTTTTAAAAAAATGCGATGGCATGCCCTCTATATTTAATTAAGCTGTCTGTTGAGTGTGTGACATGCATGCGGAGGTTAGAGGCCAATCGGTTCTCTCCTTCATCGTGTGAAAAGTCATTAGCTGTTGGAAGCAAGCATCCTTATCTGCTGAGTCATCTCCTTAGTGTGGCTGTTATATTTAAATAGGAAGTCTGTGTCCCATTACATGTTGCTCCTTGGGCAGCCTCCGAGACCCTGGCATCTCTCTGAGACCCTGTCTTAAAACAAAGACACATAGAAAAAAGTACTCAGATTAAAAAATTCTGTATTTAGATAGGTGCAAACTATTTTATAGAGCTTTCTGATGAAGTCTGATAGACATTTTACCTATTTGGGGTGTATGTGTGTGTGTGTGTGTGTGTGTGTGTCTGTCGCGCACGCTGAGTGTGATGAGTGTGGTGAATGTGGTGAGCATGTAGGGGGAGTATGTCCCATAGTGTGCATGTGCAAATCAGAGGACGCCTGTATGGAGTTAGTTCTCTTTTTCACCTTTGTATGGGTTCTGAGATCAAACTCACATCATCAGGCTTTCAGAACAAGCACTTTATCTCTTGAGCCGTCTTGGCAGTCCTGATAGATATTTTGTTCATATAGGACACAGATTAGAGTTTATCTCCTGTTGAAGATTAAACAAATGAGGAATTCAGGAAAGAGCCCAGAGTGCTGTCCTGGAGAGTCATTCTTTTTTATGTTGAAGACTTTGGAAACCTGGATTTTCCTAGGCTAGTCCTTATAAGGGACAGAAGGGAAAGGTAGCTTGGGGTTCTGTATGGCCAGGGTAAAGAACAATTGAAAGCAAATGTAGCTTTATTCCTGAGAATTCCATTTATTTATTTGTCCATCCACCCATGTATCTATCCATTTTACCCACATTTATCATATACTTATTGCAAACAGACTCTCTGGAAGGAGCTACTATAGACAGTTTCATAGATATTAAGAAACATGATAAATTTGATATCTTCTATTCCAACTCTGCCTCAGATAGCATTTGTCTATTGATAGGTATAGTCTGTAAATGAAAGAGTACTGTAAGTGGGAAGGTCTAGTCTTGCCTTGAGCACATCACTCACAATTCTATTCTCATGAGAGAAAAGAAAGGTTTGGATCCTTGACTCTCTCTGGTCCCTCAGGGCTTTAGAACACAGTGATGTAACTTTTTTTGATGGCTTCCCAGCTTACAGTTTGGGATTTGTGACTTTCTTTAGTGTTGGACCATGCTGATTGACTCTTGAGACTTGAATTTCTGAAAACTAGTGCAAATGACTTGCAAATTTCCACAAGAAAGCATCCTTCTGTCTGTAAGAATGTCCGCACTCCTCCTCTGTAGGCACTAGAAAACTTAGTGAGCTACTATTTATTACTCAGGAGGAGAGCAGTTCAATATTTCTGCTCCTGGTTAATTGAGATGTGGTGCTTTGATTTTATGACATTTTATGTAGTAATAAATCTTCTAACACACTGCTTGAGAGCATGGATATTACCGACGTTCTAGCCACAGCATAACTATACATCTTTTTCTATCTGTTGCAGTGGATTAAATTGCTATATAAAGTTTAAACTGCTCCATCAACAAAATTGAACACTTTAGTTATATATATGTATATGTGAAATTACCAAAGGCATGAAACAAATATTATCTCAAAGTCATTTTTGAAAGGGAGTAAGCTCTATGCGAATGGTGAATAATTTCTGTCTGCCTGAAAGCTACTGTTGCATCCTGGGAAATGTTCAGAGGAGAAGATAAAATTATTTAGATTTGCAACTTCTTGTCACAGGAGGTGAAAGCCTTTTTATTACTATTATTAATGTGATGGGAATAGTTTCAGTCACACCAAGTCTGTGCAGCACCCCAGGAAAAACCTTCAGATAAATAATTACACTTCCCTTTTTATAATGTCCCTGTCCCTTCCTGCTCTACACCTTTGAGCAAAAATGACACCCTCCCTCAGGTAAAAGTTTCTCTAAACATTTTCAAGAATCTGACATTTGGCAGGTATCGATGAAATTATTAAGGCCACTCCATGTAGTTAAAAGGGAGGTTTATTTTGTGGGGTAACTCACAAGTGAAGGGATAGGTAACAGGGTCTGGGAAAGAAGTAGCACAGTCCGGCGGTGTTCTCTGGAGAACTCTGCTCGGTCTATCTCCAGCGTCCAGGGTCCAGGAACCAAGAGAGCCCGCGCATCGGGGTCTTGGGTCTTCAGGGTCCTCTCTCAGCCCCGCCTTGTAGGCGTGACAGTTACCGAAGCCTCAGTGGGGGTTGGAACTTCCAGATCAAAGCTGGAATGGCTACCCACTAAAGGCAGGAGTGGTGGTCAGGACAGGAGTGCCTTTGTCCCAGCAGGACACCTGCCTGAGCTGTCCCAAAGAGACAACGCCAGAGGCAGGTATGCGGTCCTTCAAAGAAAAGCCTCTCACATGTAGAAATGGCGGTGTTTCCCCAAAGAAAGCACCAGGTTCTTGCTTAATGTCCTTTTCTTCCTCCTGGGCCTTCTTGTGACAGCAATGCTCTGGGCCAAACATCTGCATGGACTGGAATTCAGAGCCTATCCTAAGCCAGAGGCCTGCTGTAATCAGGCAGTGAATGTTCTCACAAGGGAGGCAGATGATAAGCAAAGGAGCACATAAGAAATAAGGCAGGGTCAGATGGCAGAGGTGTGGAAAAGAAAGGAGGGAGGTAGTGTTTCCTGAGCACAGTCTGGCCTCTGTCTAGACGACTGTCTGGAGGGCTAGTCTTAAATCAGTCAAAGTGTGCCTTGCCTATGCGTCCCTTCCCCTCAGGGGTGACTTTGAGCTTCTCTGGTGCTGACTCCCACCATTTTTCCACAGACTTCCATAAATGAATAAAAAATGGCCTATTGGAGCTGCTTAGTCACTAAAAATAAGATTTGTTTTATTTAATTGTGTATATATATATGTCTACATGAAAGTGTGCACATGTGTGCATGTGTGCACATGTGTTTGTGTGTGCACATTTGTGTGTATGTGCATGCATGTGTGTATATGTCTGTATGTGTGCATGTATGTGTGTGTGTGTGTGGGGGGGGGACGGTGATACACACCTGTGCATGTGCAGAGGCCAGAAGAAGGTATCAAATCCCTCAGAACTGGAATCAGTTCTGTTCACCTGGCTTGTTGCATGGGTGCTGTGATTCAAATTCTGGTTGTCATCATTATGTAGCAAGTGCTAACCACCAGGTACCGTCTGCCGTCCTGTATCGACATTCTAAAAATGGAGAAGAGAGACTCTTACAATGAAAATGAAGAGGCTGCCGAGGAGACTCATTAGTCCCCAGGCTTCCAAATGAGACTTTGGTATAATTTTCACAGAGCAGAGCTTAGGACTTCCTAATATTAATTTTTCCTGTCTGCCCACCTCAGGGCTTTTGTGCTTACTATATCCTTGGCTTGAACAATCTCCTTCCAGATATTAACTTTCATATTTTAAAGTTTTTATATAAAGATTAACTTTTTTCAGAGGCCTACCCTCACTACCCTATTAGAAACCACATCACTTTCCACATGCTCAACAAGACTTTCCCGATAGAGTATTCTTGTTTATTATTTTTATCTTCCTTGTTCCTCCTCTTTAGCTTTGCTTGTGTTTTCTTCTTCATTTCCTGGAACAGGGCCCAGTGCCTAACACACAGTAGGTGCAGGGCCCAATGCCTACCTAGCACACAGTAGGTGATCAATAAAATTTGCTTAGTGGACAATGAAGAAACCTTTGCTTCTTTAGTGTATCATCTCTAAAGATAATATCCCTTGAAGGTGCTCACGTGGGGCAGGAAGGAGAGGGAGCGTGGATGATGAAGCAGGCTGGGTGTGTAAAGGAAGGCTAGGTCACAGGCCTCCTGGAAAGTGGGAGTTTGGGAGAGCCACTTTGATTTCTGTAGCCCAGAGACCAGTCATATGAAAGCATGGCCATAAAACACACCCTTAGGAAGGACACACTATAAGATAATGTGAGTGTGAAACTTATTTAAATTTTGAGACAGGGCCTCATTATATAGGCCAAGATGGCCTATAACTCATAATCTTCCTGCCTCTGCCTACCTAATGCTAGGATTACAGGGGCTAGATTGTACTTTCTCTTTGAGTTTGAGGTCTCCTCATCTACACGGTGGTTTAGAAGGCCTGAGCTCAAGCAGTCCTCTCCCCTGGGCTTGCTGAGCCATTAGGACTATTGGCGCATGAATATTTATTCTAGATTATATGAAGCTACAGTGTTTGGGATTAAAAATAATCATATTAGAATCTGAATGTTCTAGAAAGACAACTCTGCTGTGGCTTAATGTGAAGTATTTCCCCCCACCCCATATGTTTGAACCCTTGGTCCCTAGCTGTGGCACTGTTTTGGGCGGTTGTGAACCTTTTGGACCTATCTGGGAGATGCTGGGCTGTGGGGACAGGGCTAGAGTTTTAGGACAGCTTCCCATCCAGCCAGACCTCTCTCCCCTCAAAGATGTGGCCAATTCAGGCATCTGCTGCCACTGCTGTGAGATGCTTCCACTACCATGATGGAACCTGTAGCCTCAAGCCACGAGCTGAAGTAACTCAGGGATGTGGTCACGTATCAAGAAGAAAATCCAACACAAGCCCCTGCAGACTAAACCAATTCTTCTATTTGCCTTTTCTTTCAAAATCTCTACAGCAGTTTCCCGTTGTCTGCAGTAGAACTTTCCAGAGGTTCAGTTACCCATGGTAAAATAGTCCAAAAGCATTAAAAAAACAAAACAAAACAAAATGAAAACCCTTCCCAAACAGACAGTTTGTGTTTTCAATTGCTTGTCATTCTGAAAAGTGTTATCTTGCCGGGCTGCTCCTTCTCCATCCAGTCTGGGGTGGGACTCATCTCTTGTCTGTCATACCCACACCGCACTGGGCATACGTACAGAAATGACAGTTGTGTGCAGAGTTTGCTAACATTGGCAGTTTCCAGCATCCACTGGGGGTCTTGGAAAAATCCCCAAAGAAAAGCAGGGATTCCTGTACTATGAAAGTCTTTTACATTTTTTCCCCTGAATGGCTTATTGGGGGACTTGTTAGGCAGAATAATGGCTCCCAAAGATCCGCACCCAAACCCAGACCCATGTGTGAATGAATGCTAGGCTGCAAGGGGCAATAGAAGCCAATCAGCTGACCCCAAATGAGGCAGTGACTGTGAATGACTGATGGATGTGAGTAATCCTAAGCGTTTTTTAATATGTGAAAGGTCACCGGAGCAGGAGATCTGTTATGACCCCACACCACTCAGTGCTGGTTTTGAAGATGGAGGGGCCTGTGAGCCGAATAGTGCTGTGGTCAGAAATGACAAGTGGATGTAGGTCTCAGGAATCCTTCAGAAGGGATCCCGGCTCCGTTAGCACTTCTAGTTAGCCCAGGACAGAACCTGGCAGACTCTGGCCTCCAGCTCTGTGAGGTAATATATTACACAGTGGTAATGCCACCACAGCTGTAGGGAACCAGTCTAGGTTCAGCACAGGAAAGCTCGTGTGTCCTCAAGCGTTCAGCTGGCAGAGCTGTCATTTCCAGTATCTGTTCATAGAAGATTAAAAGTCAAAGGTGGTGGAGGTCTCCAATTGCCAAGGAAGACGGCGGCCACACAGCACCCAACAGGGAGTCAGCTTCTCTCCAGAGACTGACCTGAGGTTCATCTCTTCTCCATCGCCTAGGTGGAGTCTGGGTGTTTAAGTTAGTGCATAATACAGTTCTCCTAGTTCTTCATTAGCAAATGTTTAAAAGTCAGCATTCTAAAATTAAACAGAAAGGCTTATAAATATGAATTTCCGATGACAATTTACATTTTATAAAGCTCCTATCAGCTGTACCACAGCTTGAAAAATACCAAAGACGCATTAGAGAAATCCTTTCTGTTTAAAACTAGATTGATCCCACATTTACATGGAAAAAGAAGGCCATTACGCGGCAGGCATTAAAAGCTTCATTTCAGAGAGCTTGGGGAAAAAATTCCTCAAAATAATCCACTTCTACCCAGGCCATTTGACAACCCTTAGACTTTCCTTTACAAAATAAAAAGAAACCCCACCACCTGCTGCTAAAAATCTCCAATTAATGCTGTAAAAACTGCCTCCATTTGAGACGCCAGTGTGTAAATTTCTCCAAGCTGGACACAGGCGCTTTTTTTTTTTTTTTTTTTTCCATTTTAGATGGTAATCTTTTCCCCAGCACATGGAAAGATCTTCCACCCTGATTTTTACCTAATTACTGAGGTGCTGAAGGCCTTTCTGTTTATTAGATCCAATTCCATAGAATCCGGAAAAGGGTCTACACTACCGGCTGGGTGCTGTATGTGGTCAGTGGGAACTGTGAAGGATGGGGACTCACACTCACCAACCTTCCGCCTGTGCAACAGTATAAGGGTGTCTTGGCAGGGACTTTGGGTAAGGCGGAAGCACATGGCAGGCTCCTCCCAGAGAGAGCTGGGAGGAGTGGGGTGGCTGCTCTGAGCACTTGGTAAGCAGTGGTAAAGTCTGGTGTTTCCCGTCTCCCTTCTTGCTCAGGTCTCTGCGCGCCTTTGGCATATCCCCTTTTCCCCGCCTGTGTAAAAAGGGTCAGGTGAGCTAAGATGTCATTTACAACATGCACCCATTCTGGTCCCCCCTCTCCTGCCACCTGGGGTATGAGCCCAGGAGCTAGCATAGAAAGACGTGTCAAGAATGACCGTAGACAGTGACAGCTATTAGCAGATGGGCCTTGTGGCTGTGGCCTGACCTGGCTTGGTCTGGAAGTGTCTCACAATCTCTGTTCTTCTCTTAAGAAGCCCCACAACATGTTCTCACTTCATCCTCTCTGCTCCCCAGAATTCACTGTGGAAGACTGGTCCCACAGATTGCTTAGTGGTGGTTGCCCCTCCAATATTTCATGCTTTAATTCCTACATGGAACATTTTACAGATGAGTATTTCTGCTCTGTTTCCTATATTGAAAGTGCGAGGTTCCCTGGGAACTGTAGTCTCTGCTAGAGTTGGTCTCATTCATTCACATTTGCTTACTGAGTGACAGAAGACTTTGCCGGTGGCATAGATGTTTGTTTTCAAAAGGCATCCGTGTTGCCTGGTGCCCTAACCAAATCAGTGCATTTTACTGCTATTTCCTGGACACCCTGGCATCCTCTCAAAGGCTTCCCCCTGGTTTTTGTGATGCTCCTGCCTGCCACTCTCTCCTCTCTGTTGGGGACGACAGGACAGTCCGTCTCTCTCACTGTCTGTGTCACAGGCTGGCATTTTCCTGTGTCTCTGCTCTCCCAATCTTCTTTGGAGCACCAGTCTTACTCAATGTGTCAGGATTTTCAAGGCTGAAGGATTCTGCGTTAGAACCATTCCCTATGGATGCTTTCCAGTGTTGACTTCTTGTGTGGTCTGCGCAGATGTGGAAGTGGGAAACCAGAGTCATCTCCCAGCATGTTCCCGACTTGTTCTGATACATGGTTTGGCCTCTTTCCAGCTCATACCTGGAGTTGGCTCACACTTGACTGTGTGAGGGCTGCCTAGGTCACACGACCCTCCCCCCATGAGCTGTCCTGTCAAGGGTTCTGAGCCTCTGGTCCCGCTCTTCTTCTGCTGTTCTTGACATCGTCAGATAGGCTTCTCATACACAGATGTGCTGCCGATATTTTCACTTTTAGTATGTACCTTCACCATACTCTCTGGTGCAAACTGTGAACATAATCCACCTGAGTCCAGAATGGTGACTTTTGTTCATCGTGTTCAAAATGTAGTGCAATACTTGATCTGAGTGCAGGAGATGGCTGTCAGTCAAAGCCTGTCAATCACTGGATGCTTGTAACCAAAGAGAACACAGACCGATTTTTAAAGTCAGTGTATAAAAATGGTCTTAATATTATACACACATACATAGCTAGTAATAAAGCACACGTGTGTGCAAACAGCATATGTGTGTGTGTGTGTGTGTGATTCTACTTTTTCCTTATCCATTTCCGTATCTACTATCCTGCCACGTCCTCCTGACCACTTCTTGCAGCTACTTTTCCTAGCTAGAAATAATCCCCTTTTCTGTTTTCTTGTCACGTGCATTCCACTAGTTTTTCTTTTCCTTAACCTCCATTAAGATCTCTTCCTTTCTTTTTAAGATTCCCCTTCAACACGCACATGCAAACACACATGCATACATAATCTAGAGTCTGCATATGATAAAAAAAGACAAACATATTTATCTTTCTGAGTCTGGCTTATTTCACTTAATGTAACAATCTCCAGGTGTATCTGCTTCCCTCCAGATGCCATAGTTTTTCTCTATGGCAGAACAAGTTCTGTTGTGCATAAGTACATCACTTTCCTTATCTATTCATTTGTTGATAGACATATAGGCTGATTCCATTTCTGCTATTGTGGATAACGCAGCAATGTGCAAGTATTTCTGTGGTAAGCTGACTTGGAGTACTTTGAATTTGTAACCAGGAGTTCTGTGGCTGGGTCATTTGGGAGTTCTGGTTTTAACTTTTTTAAAAAAAGATTTATTTTATTATGTGTCCAGTGTTCTGCCTGCATGTATCCATGCAGGCCAGAAGAGGGCACCAGATCTCATTACAGATGGTTGTGAGCCACCATGCAGTTGCTGAGAATTGAACTCAGGACCTTTGGAAGAGCAGCCAGTGCTCTTAACCTCTGAGCCATCTCTCCAGCCCTTAACTTTTTTTTTTTTGAAGAAAGTCTTCACTGACTTCTGTAGTGATTTATACAGCACAGAACACACATGTGACAAAGAATAAATACTTATTGATTAAAGAGTGATTCAGGATGTAAGTGAGAGGAAACACAGTATGAGTTTATGTGTGAAGTACTAAGTGTGAATGCCTGTGACAGTGTAGCAAGCTGCATGAAGTCTCAGTGGCATAGGCTGACTGTGACTGCTTTGGTATTAGTGCCAGTAATGACACTAATGATGTTAAAGCAAGAAATCAATTTCCAAATCTTTATTTTTTTCAATATTCATTTAGTTTGAATAGGTAGTCAGAATAAAAGATAAAAACGAGTTTCAAACATCCCCAAGAGCTGGAGTTCTAGAACATTGTGTGTGTGTGTGTGTGTGTGTGTGTGTGTGTGTGTGTGCGCGCGCGCGCGCGCGCGCGCGTGCGTGCGTGCGTGTATTTAACCATAGAGGTCAAACTTCATATCCAAGACAGTCATGGCTAACTAGGATTAGTTATTTTACATCACTGAGTTATAGGATATGCCTGATTGACATTGGGGACTATGGAAAGGAGAGCCAATTAGTGTAGTCAGAATGGTGGATAAAGTCATCAGAGGCTAAGATTTAGTTTTTAGGGATCCATCTTCATATATATTTATGTCTTCCTCTAAAGGTTTGCATGCCTCTCTCTCTCTCTCTCTCTCTCTCTCTCTCTCTCTCTCTCTCTCTCTCTCTCTCTCTCTGTTATGTTTATCTAATGATAAACTGCATGTTTTTCTAGTCAGGGACAAACTTGTTCATTTATTACTTGTGTCTATTTCTAATCTGGATTGTTCACATTTGTAACATGAATTGCTAAAGTCTTATTAATAAAAACAAACAAACAAACCATGGAGCCAGATATTGGGGTGAATTCTGAAAGATCAGAGAGATAGAACAAGCCACAGCCAACTTCACCTTGCTAACTCCTCAGCTGATCCTGTTTCCTCAGACTGAAAGCCTCTGAGTCCTCACTGGGAAGGGATCTCAGCTGAACTGCTTAAAAGCTTCTAGTTCCTGGTCCTCACACCTTATATACCTTTCTGCTTCCTGCCATCACTTCCTGGGATTAAAGGCCTGTGTCCTTCCCAAGCAAAGACATGAGATCTCAAGTGCTGGGATTAAAGGTGTGTGCCACCATGCCTGGCTCTGTTCCCAGTGTGGCCTTGAACTCACAGAGATGCAGACGGATCTCTGCCTTCCGAGTGACAGGATTAAGGGTGCGTGCCACCACTGTCTGGCCTCTGTGTCTAATCTACTGGCTGGCTCTGTCCTCCGATCCCCAGATAAGTTTTACTTGTTAGAGCACAAATAAAATGTCACCAACATCTAGTAAGCTGTTGAACATGTGGTACTCACAGATTATTGCTGACATCTTAATGATGTTGGCATTACACTGAAATGGTACACTTAGGTCCATTTTTTAAAATTAATAAAGCCCCTGGAATCCCACAGCAGCTCTGATTTTCCAAAGGTTTGATGGGCACAGACCCAGTGGCCATTTAGGACAAGCGTCGGTGTGGGAGGAATCCCCAAATCTGCAGAGGAGCCTTGAAAGCAGAACAGACCCTGACAGATTGCAAACAGAGCCTTCCTTCCAGTTGCTTTCTGTGCCGTGTTCCTGGACATGGCTCCATGAGGCGTGTTTCCAGCACAGGTCAGAAGCTCGTCTGCGGTCATTCTAGTTCACGATTGCTCTAATAACTCAGATCCCATATCAGTTACTTTTCTTGTCACGTGACAAAACCCCTGACGAGAGGAACTTCCAGGACAAAGCGGCTATTTTGGCTCACAGTTTGAGTCGCTGAAATCCATTAGGGGAAGATATTGGTGATGGGAGCATGTGATGCCTGTCCACACTGCACACAGAGTCAGGAAGCACAGAGAAATGAAGGCCAGTGCTGAGCTTGCTGTCTCTGTGTTTACAAATTAATCAGTTTTGTTCTTAGACAATTCCATGCATGCATATAACACCTTCTGAATACCCTCCCCTTTTTGCTTTTTTATTTAGCCTGGAAGCCTGGCCTGTGGGATGGTGCCAACCACATTCAGGGTGAGCCTTCAACCTTCAGTTGAATCTCTCTGTAAATGCCCTCACAGACAGGCCCAGAGGCGTGTCTCCTAGTTGACCCTAAGTCCAGTCAGGTTGACCATGAAGACGAGCATCATAGGTGCTGAGAACACAAAGATGAGCGAGATGTAGTCTTTCCTTTGAAGGCATGCACACTCGGATGAGTTGATTAGTCTTTATAGTCCCTGGGTAAGGTAGAGGCAGAGCAGGGTGCAGTGGGTACACAGAGGAGGGATGGCTGACAGTGCATGGAGTGGCCAAGGGGCTGTTGTGTTCCCACCTTTAGCAGCTGTTCTGACACCCCAGGACAACCCTCTCAAGGAGGGCTGCTAAGACCCTTCACCTTCTGACTTGTGGCATCTCAAAACTTCAAGCTTCAGTACACACTCCTTATGCGTGTGCACATATGGCTGTATGCTTACACACACACACACACACACACACACTCACACACACACCAGTGCTTCAGTTAAAGAGAGCAGAGAAGATCAGAGTAGCAATGGGTCCAATTTCATTGCCTGCTATAAAAGCAAACTCTGCCTTCATATCTCGATTAACCTACAGTTTATGGGTTAACATGTTGGGCCCATTTTTAAGTTCTCAAGTTTCCAATGAAATGTCATGGCAGTGGTCACTCATGGTCAAACCCAGCAGTCCCTGTAACTTGTTTCACGTGTCCTCTTTGCTCCCTGAGTTTTCTCTCTCATCTAGTGCTTATTTGTGTCTACCTTGATTCCTTCAGCTAGGAAACAACAATACTGTTATTATTCCCTCTCACGGACCTGTGAGTACTGAGTTATCACTGTAGGGTCCCCAGCACAAAGCTCAGCTCCTCTCCTCACTCCTTCTACAACTTGATTTCTACACTGGAACGCCGACAATCCTCTTTAGTCCTCCCCCACCCCCAAACTTCTCCCCCTGTGTGTTCTTGACCTCTTTGTCGATACATTTATTTATTCCACCTCCTCCTTAGATACCAAGGTCTCATTTGCCCACTGACTTCTCAGGCTAACAGACAGCGGGACCCACTGCTTCCCAGGTGTTTTCTGTACAGCTCAGATCTAAATTGCTTGTGAGGTCTTTTCAAAATGCAAATCTCAGCATTTTGTCCTCTGCTTAAAACCTTGCCATGAGCTCCACTCTTGAGGACCAGCACCCTTCTTTGGTTTACAAAGCATCTTCCACAGGCTGGTCCTTCCTTCCTGCCAGTCCCCACCTGTCATGGTCCCCTCTGTTCACTTCAGTGTTTGCCGTGCACTGGGACCCTTGGTTGTTCCTCACACCTAACCATGGGGCTCTGCAACCTGCATACCCTCAGCTTGGCTGGCCTCTTTCACACCAACTCTGTTACCCATCTCCCCTTTGCTTGTCTGGATGTTCTAGTATTGAGGGGTCTCTTCACCACTGCACCCCAAGGAGACATCCTTAGATTGTGTGCCGATGTGTATACGTAGCTGTTTCCCTAAAGTGCTTCCTCTTCGTGCTCCTGAGCTCAGAAGGAACCAGTGTGGTGGTTGTTACAGAGACAGTGAATGAACGAATGACTGAATGAAAGCACTAATAGATAGCAAAGCTGGAGGAAAGCCAGTTCCCGGTGAGTCCAGGTCCCTGCACTGCTCATCGGGAGAGCTCTTCTCCACTCCCTTCCCTTCCCCTTCTCCCCTTTCTTCTTCTTCCCCTTCCCCTTACTCTTCCCTCTCTTCCCCCCTCTCCCTTCTCTCCCCTCTCCCCCTCTTCCCGTCCCTCCCCTTCCTTTTGATGCTGGTGGAACCCAGATACTTGTTGGGCATGGCTGCAGCCCTCTGTATTAGAGAAGTCAGGACTACATCAGGTGGACTGATGCCCTGGAAGAAAGTTTCTTGCCTCTGGTGGGAAAGTGCAATGAACAGAATTTCCTCCTAAACTCTTTCAGTGAACTGAAATTGTACCATTTTCTCCCTCTGGCAGCTTTTCTTCTCTTTCCAAGGGCCGCTTTGGTGGTTACATAGACAAGTATGGCTGTTACTGCTAGCTGAAAACCCTCAGCACATGATAATTTATAAAGTGTCTTCTAGACATGATCCCTGAGCCAAACAATTCATGGCTTATTTTTACAAGCTTATAAATTCAGGGAAGTAAGTCAAATGTGCAAAACATTTACATGGACTGTTTACTTAACATAGACATGTCTTTGGGGTGTATCTGTCATCTACATATTCAGTCATTCACTCGCCACTCTGTACATCTCTGACAAGTCAAAGGTCTTTCCAGAGTTAGGATGAAGGTGCTGTACCCCACAAATGACTGGTAAAGTAGATCAACTCGGTAGATGAGATATCATATTTGACGTACAAAGCCCGAAGCACTCTGTTTCCCTGGTGTCAGTTGTGCCCCGTGTGCAGGAGTCCCAGCCCGTGCCTGAACCTCCTTTCTAACCACTGACGTCACTGCATGGACTTTCATCAGCTGCTTTCAAACCATTTAGCTTAACATGTAGTTACGAACAACACGCGGTACAGTTAAATGACACTGGACTGTATGAATACACTTAGGACTGTGTTCATAATGAAGTCACTTCAGTTTGATACGGTTTCAGTGACATTATAAGCTCCTCTTTGCTCAAGAGCTTTTCCCAAAAAGTTTTCTTGCTGTTTGCCAATTCCCATTTAAACCCAGCTATGAAGCACATTAATGCATGCTAAATTCATTTGGCTGCTGGCTTTGGAAAGGAGAAAAATCAGTTTTTGTATATATAGTCATATGAAAATATACAGTTTAATCAGTCTTTAAAAAAGTAAAACTTCAGCCTTTGCTCAAAAAAGGGAGACTATATTCAAATAAATAGATATGATTGAAAATAAAGACAGCTTTGTGGTAGAGTTTTGTGACTTCATCGTGGAAGCAGCTGTTCAGTGCTTTGATGGTTTAATTCTGTATTCTAGTTTATCCTACTGCATATAGATCCTGCTACAATTGTATCTATAGGTCAACTTGTTCTTCTCTCCTTGTTTTAACTGGTCTCTATATGAGCCCATGTGAGCGTAGACTGGCCAAGGAAGCGTGCGGATCTTCAGCATTTGCCCTGAAATGAGTCCCCCTGGCCTTCACTTCTGAGGAAAGAGTGGGATGAAGACCGCCCCATGCTGTGCATTAGTTATGTTTTGTTTATGTCCCACACTGGAGTTTGTACTCCCCCTGGGATTCCTGATAGAATCAGGCATTAAAACTGCAGTTATTTTGGCAAATCCATTCCACTTTATATGGAAGGATCCCAAAAGCTAAAATGTAAGTTAGGAAAAAGTATAATTTGGCTTCATCTGGAAAAAAAATTATCCTAAAAGATGGTTAGACGATTTAACAAAAAGTTAAAATATTTTTTTAAAAGGTCTGTTGAACTTCTTGACTTCCTGTCCATTAAAGCCAAAAAGAGACGAACCTTTTTTCTCCGGCTTCCTTCAAGGCACACTTGCTTCCTTCTTTTGTCTGAGTTCACCAGAAAATTCTAATTGACACTTCTCTGCTCCTTTTTGCTCTAATTCTTACCCAACTGTACAATTTTGATCAATTTTAAGGAATATTCTTTCTCTATATTTTTTCTCATCTGTGTCACCCACATGAATTTAGAATTATTAATGCCCTAGTTCTCTCCACTGCCCAGTTGCTGTCTCCGTACTTAAAGTTTGGATTTGTTTCTTTTCATCTATAACTTAGGAGCTAGCCTGGAAAATACTACCCTCCCCATAACTCGCACTAACTGACTGACGCCTATGAAGCTAACGTCTCCATACATTGATGGTCGTGCTTGTCAGAGTAAAAAATGTGGCCAGGTGGTGGTGGCGCACGCCTTTAATCTCAGCACTCCAGAGGCAGAGGTAGGCAGATCTGTTTGAGTTCAAGTCCAGCCTGGTCTACAGAGCAAGTTCCAGGACAGCAGGGCTACACAGAGAAACTTTGTCTCAAAAAACCAAACCAAATCAACTAGCCGACCAACCAAGCAAACAAATGTGTCAGAGTTATGAAAAATGTAGACTCCTATGTCAGATTCCTGGACCTGAATCATGTTCCCAGCACTGGTGATGAACTCAGTGTCCCCATTTCTCGTCGATAAGAGGCAGGCGTGTGTGACTCCTTGGGGAGGTTTGAGCAAATATCTATTAGCTCCAGATAAGGCACCCCTGACAGACCAAAGAAACAGTCCCACCCAGGCCTAGGCTTATGGGGTTACTTAGAGGAGCATGAGTGAGCAGTTACTTACAGGAGCGGGAGTGACTCAAAGGCAGCAGCACCACTGGAAAGCCCACCCGCGTGTGTGATAACTCACCTCTGGAGTGCCCCACCCAGCCCACAGGAAGCTCCACTGAAGAGCCTCTCTACCCTCTCAGCTGTCCGTTAGTTATATATATAGCTGAGGAGGGATCTCACGCGTTCTTTAACTTCCTGAGTTCTCTGAGCCTTGTATATTTCCTTAACTTCCTGGATCTAATGCACCTCCAACCTTGCAGGAGGGAAGGGAGGGTTTAATCTAGAGGAAATCATTGTGCAAAGGAGGTAGTGATAATTCTTTCATGAAGTAATTGTGGATAGTAAATGAGCTAATATATGTAATACAATTAATTGTTAGATAATCACTGTTATCATGACTAATGTTGCTTTATTTTTATTACTATTATGAATTTACATGTCACTTTAGATAAATGCTGATGGAGAAACATTTCTTGGCTATGATCAGCATGTCTACTTGAAAATAGATACCTTTCTAGGTTTCCCAATATTTATGTCTTATTTTATCTGGAAGTATATAAAATATAATGACTAGATAAAAATTAATTCATGCTATATTTAACACAATTGAAACATTAAAAACTACAGAGTTTGGAGAAAAATCCAATAAAGAATTACTCTATTTCTTTCCCCAAAGATGAAAATAAGTGGATAATTACTGCTTCTCAATGATCAGGTAAGAGAGAAATCAGGGCATCTAAGAGACCATTCCTGAACTTTCTAAACACCAGCCTCACTCCTGATGGGAAGAAATGATCACATGAGGACCCCCTGTCCTGAGTGACATGCCAAGAAGCAGTACCCCCTCCTTAGGCTGCTCCTTGTTAGGGCCTGCCACTCTATGCTAATCACCTTAAAACCGACTTCAGTGGAATTATTGCAATGCATTTATCTCAGTCCATTTTAAATAAAAGTTGGTGCAAGGTAGGTGATATTGCAGAAAAAATACCTCATGGAAGGATTCTGTAATCCACTCACTGACCACTGCTCCTTGTCTTTCCGCATATTCAAATAAGATGCTAAATTGAATGCATTACAACTTCCACTTTATGTTAAGATGGAAGATTAACCACCAATCAGAGCTAAATTATATTGTTAGCAAGGCATCAACTCTGATAAAATTTCATCCTCTCCATAAACACCTGAAACACAGCCATTCACAAGGTCTCACTTGATTGTCTAAAGCAGGTAGAAGTACACTTATCTATGAACTGCTGATGCACAGAAGCTGAAGATGCGTTAACTCAGACTTAACGAGACTTCCAGTGTGTTACCCGTGTCAGCTAGGTCGGGTGGGAGGCAGCCCCTCTCCTCGGGATGGCTGACGTGCTCAGAACTGCTCATTTTCACTGCCCCCTTGAGCGAGGGCCTCATTTCCCAGCAGCACCTGCCTCAGGAAGCAGTTAGTTGCTTCGTACTGACAGTGGTATTGGTAATGTAAATGCGGTCTTAAAGTGTGTGGACACTGATTGTTCACAGTGAAAGCTGGAGCCTTAGAATGTTAAAACTACAACTCAGCAATAATTGGGATAACTTTTGAAAACACACTGTAATGGTTCATCTTCCTTGACTGGATTTGGAATTGCCTGAGAGACACGCCTCTGGTTATGCCTGTAAGGGTGTTTTCAGAGAGCGTTAACTGAAGAGGAAAGAGCTACTCTGAAATTGAGTGGCACCAGGCCATAGCTGGGGTCTGTGACTGTGTGATGTGTGATGTGTGATGTGTGTGTGTGTGTGTGTGTGTGTGTGTGTGTGTGAGAGAGAGAGAGAGAGAGAGAGAGAGAGAGAGAGAGAGAGAGAGAGAGAGAGAGAGAGAGAGAGAGAGAAATGCTGAAGTGGGACTCTGAATTTCATAAAACTAGCACCACAGGATAAAACAAGACAGATAGGTACAGAAATAATATAGATGATTGAGTTAAATAATTAAACAGAAATTTCACAGGTAAGTTGTACCATAAATCAAACAGACATGACAAAACTACAGCATAACCCATTCAATAGCTATGAAATATATGGTATATGTAGACATAATTATCTATATCTATATCTCTCTCTCTCT
>CABHPR010139931.1:35244-47524 GCA_902168415.1 Peromyscus melanophrys | reverse complement strand
AAAAAAAAAAAAAAAGACTCCCCTCAGTCATGACTGTTCAGCATTTCTATTACTGATCTCTTGGCTTTTCACGGTGCATCCTTCTCCTGCTCCTCCTTCCGTTAGCTACCCTGCCTCAGTCTCGCTTGGGGTGACACCTCCCTCAAGGCTTGTTCCCGGGCCCTTTCCTTGACTGCTTTTTTTCTGGGCAGTTTTGTAATTCCACCCTGACTTTCTACGCTACCTCACTACCTGGATGCGGTGACTCACCTCCCCATGAAGCAGCGCCAGCTGCCTCCTGGAAAGCCAACCCTGGCTGACCTCTTCCTCCAGGAATCCTCCCACCACTAAATGGCATCAGCTCCCAAAACAGAAATCTGACACTTCCTTCTACTCTCGTTCCCATATCAACTTCGTCAAATTCCGATCGACTCTACCCCTGAGCTCGCTCACATCGGACCCCCTCGTTTCCCTTCCCGGGGATGACTTAGTTTATTGACATGTTTCCCCTTTTGTCTCCCTTTCCATCCACTCTCTGGCTGTAATGATTTGATTTTCTTGTATTTGTCTGTATGTGGCACATGCACAGATATATGTGTATGTGTGTGTACAGGCACGTGTGCATGGGTGTGGAGTTCAGAAGTCAACATCAGGTGTCCTCTGCTGTTATCCTCCATCTTTATTTCTTATGGAGACAAGATTTCCCGCTGGGCAGTGGTGGTGCACACCCTTAATCCCAGCACTTGGGAGGCAGAGCCAGGAGGATCCCTGTGAGTTCGAGGCCAGCCTGGTCTACAGAGTGAAATCCCAGACAGGCACCAAAACTACACAGAGAAAACTACACCCTGTCTCGAAAAAAAACCAAAAAAAAACCAAAAAAAAAAAAAAAAAAAAACCAAACAAAACAAAAACAAACCGGTAACTTTTACGAGGCATATTTCAATGAGGTCAAGAGTAAGAAAGTAACACCACCCCACCACAAATATACACACGTTCTGCATGGATGTTATCTTATGTGGAGAAAATATGCACGACAATAGAAAATTATTTTCCAATGCCAGACAAGACGTAGCTAGTTATTAACTGTTGTTACATAAAATCATTACAAGTGAGCCTTTCCAAAGCCTTTCGAGTGGGGAATTTATACTCCGGTTCTCAGATTAGGAAATAAGTTGAGGGAAGCCAAGTTAGAAATACGAGGCAGAGGCTGGAGAAGTCTCTTTCTGGGAGATTCATGTCCTTTCCATCTGGCAGGGATGCTGTAGAAATGAATAATTGAGTGACTAATGAAGGGTGGCTTCAGTAGGAGAGGAAAAAAACCCAAACTACTAAAGGACAATTCTGGGAGATGCCTTCCCAGGTTCCAAAAGAGTCCTGCCCACGTGTGCTGCAGGGAGTAGGCTATTTTAGCTAAAGACAATGTATTGAAGAGAACAGTTACTCAGTAGGGCTCTGATAAAGTTTTAACAATTTTAACAGTGGCAAAAAAAAAAAAATAGCCATCTAAGGATACATATCACCCAGTACCCTGCCCTAGCTGATGCTTACCCCTTTTTTGTTTTAAAAGTTACATCCTTTTGCTTCTTTTTTTTTTTTTTTTAGGCTGACATGAGCATCACTAATGTGCCCATACACTTCCTTCCTGCTCTTAGCAGACCTCAGAACCACAACTTTTTTTTTTTTCTAGGATCCCTTTTTTTTCTCTTGTAACTGACTTTATCTAATTCTTTAGTGGTTGTTACATCCTTAACGCTTAAAAAGGAAAAAAAAAAAGTCAAAAGATCCTGGTACCCAAGGAAAGGAAATTACGATTAAAATATACACGGCCAGCGAAATTCTGTTTCACGAGCCTGCCTGCACGTAGCCATATTACCCAAGCTGTGAGCCACCCCAGCTTCCTGCTGCTCTCCAGGTAGTGAGCGGAAGATGACTGATAAGAATCCCCACTAGATATTTGCATGGTCACAGTCACTTCATAACCGGGATATCCCACAACAAGCTCAGAGATGGAGGGCGGTAGTCTTTGTAGAGCAATATGAATGTACTTAATGCCACACCCAACTGTACACTTACAAGTGGCCAAATTAGTTACCTTGGTTATGTATGTCTTACCAAAATAAAAAAAAAATGTCTTGGTTAGGACTTTGGGCTCCAGAGTTGACAAGCTCAAAATGGGCTGGCACTTGCTTGATGATCTGAGTTGGCGCTCCAGTTCCCACGTGGTGGAAGGAGAAAACTAACTTCTGTTGTCCTCTGTCCTCCGCAAGCGGTATGTGATCGGTTGTGTGTGTGTGTGTGTGTGTGTGTGTGTATGTGCATGCACTATATATAAAAATTTATATATATATGCTATATAAAAATTTACATATAATAAAAATAAAATATTTTTAAAAATTTAGAAATAAGTCCAGGTGGTGGTGGTGCACACCTTTAATCCCAGCACTTGGGAGGCATAGGCAGGTGAATCTCTGTGAGTCTGAGGCCAGCCTAGTCTACAAAGTGAGTTCCAGGACAGGCTCCAAAAGCTACACAGAGAAACCCTGTCTCTAACTCCCCCCCAAAAAAATTAGAAATAAAAGTATAATAAATATTAATATAGAATATATAGTACATATGATATATTTATATTATTTATAAACAGACACACACAGCTATTTAAATTTAGACTCTAGAATCCTCCGTTCAGATGGGGGACTTCCTAACAGAGCCGTGAGAACTCACACTACCTTCTTAACTTTTGAGGTCTTTGCCTGAGGGGAGGGATGACAGACAAGGTTGAATGTGGTGGCACACAGTTATCATCCCAGTATTTAGCTTGAGCCTCATGGGAAAGGTGTCAAGAAACAAAATAAAGGAAGGAGGAAGACCCCATCTCAAAAAAAAAGACCAGAGTCAGATTTGTGAACCTCAGCCACCCCCGGTGCCAAGTCTGAGCGGCGCCCGTGTGCGGTTGCGGCTGCCCCAGGGTTTTGAACGGAGGACCGTTCCCTCTTCCTGCCCGCCCTCCGCTTGATCAAACATTGGAGGCACCGGGGCACCAGAAGTGCACACACAGGAGACTGACCCACATGACCTGAAGGAGGAAGAATGAATGACGGCAGCGTGGGAGAAGACTAAGAAGACGATCCAAACGACTCAGTGGAGAATACAGCGACATCATCAGCCAAGAGCTCGGGCAGGTGATGGCTGGCTGTCAGCGAAGCCTTGGGAAAATGTTCGGGAACCTCTTCCGTGTCGGATCCTCAAGTCTGTGGTTTGGAGAGAGAAGGGCTTCTGTGACTCCTGTGAGGACTCAGGGCCAGCGTGGGTCTTGTCAGGCTTTTTAGAGCGACTGGGGCCCTAGAAGAACAGATGGTTCACAAGACTGACCAAGTGGTCCCGAGGAAGGAGCGAACTGTTCTTGTGGGCTGTCCTCGGGCTGAAGGCCATCAGGGCTGCGATGAACCTGAGTTCAGAGGTCTCCCATCCTTTTGGAGCAAAGGAGGCAGCCTTGTTAAGTCTGACTCGAGTCTGTTACGGCTAATACACCACATTTATGGACATGGCTCAGCAGGAGAAGCCCTCGTGAAGGTGTGACTGTGGAGCCCATCGCTGTTGCAAATTGATGCCAGCCGTTGCATCCTTCCGGCTCTACAAGCCAGTCATTTGCTGTGAATAAGACTGTGATGGTTTGGAGTCGAATGGCCTCCATAGGTTTGTATGTGTGGATACTTGGTCCCCACTTGCTAATACTGTTTGGGAAGGGATTAGGAGGCTTGTTCTTGGAAGAGGTAGGTGTCTTGCTAGGACCAGGCTTTGAGCTCCCTCTGCCTCCTTGCTTGCAGTTTGAGATGTGAGCTCTTAGCTGTTGCTTCAACGATGGCCTTGCGCTGACATTATGGACTCTGGCCCTCTGAAACGGTAACCCCCACTAAACCCTCTCTTTTAAAAGTTGCCTTGGTCTGCTGGGCGGTGGTGGCGCACGCCTTTAATCCCAGCACTCGGGAGGCAGAGGCAGGCGGATCTCTGTGAGTTCGAGGCCAGCTTGGCCTACAAAGTGAGTTCCAGGCACAAAGCTACACAGAGAAACCCTGTCTGGGGGTGGGGGTGGGGGTGGGGAGTTGCCTTGGTCGTGGTGTCTTATCATGGCAACAGAAAAGTAACAAATATATAGAAGCAGCAAGACTCTCAATCGTGGTATTTGGAGGATCAGATTTGGATACCAATAAATGCTGGTTTGTCAAGAGCGTCTGTGGTCCTGAACAGGGTACAGAAGGCTACCTTAAAATAGCCTTGAGGACAAGAACAACCACTGTGGAGATGCTACGGCAGCCAGCTGTCATACTGTGTGAACTGATGGATGGTGGCAATAAAGGACTTGAGGACAGCATAGCTAGAGGAATTTTATCTTCACATTAATCAAAACCTTTACTGACCGAGACAAAATACTCGTATCATGTAGAATCTGAGTTATTATTTGAATTGTGTGAATTATTTTTTTTACAAGGCTAAAATGTTACTACTATTTTTAACATTTGTAATAAACAGTTTTGTGATATTGAAGACTTGTGGCTTAATTCTAAGCATGGGACTTTCATTTTATCAAAGGATGTGTAAAGCTTTCTTGACCTTAAGAAAAAAAACTTTCATTCCATCAATAAGAAGTATATATGATACTCAAGAGGCAGAAGCAGGCTGACCTCTGTGATCTGTGAGTTCTAGGGTAGCCAGTGATACACAATGAGATCCTATCCAAAAAAGAAAAATTTTAAAAAGGCAGAGGAGTGGGGCAGGGAGGAGGACAAGAACATAACCTATTGGATGAGCTTGTGAATATTAAATAAAACAGTCTATTTGTAATTATTTGCATACTGCTTTGCCCACAGTCATACTCAATGAACACTAGCCACTATGATTTTACTATTATTTACTTCTGTGGGTTTTTTTAAATTCAGTCCATATTTAGGTCCCTTTCTTCTTTTTTTTAAAAAAAGGTTGATTTTTATTATTTCTAAGGATGTGTATGTGTGTTTGTGCACACGAGTGCAGGTGGCCTTGGAGGCCAGTAGAGGACATTGGGTCCCCAGATCTGGAATGGCAGTGGTTGTGAACTGGCTGGTATGAGTGCTGGGAGCCAAACTCTGGCCCTCTCTCTGTAAGAGCAGCATTTGCTCATAACCATTGAGAGTCTCACATTTAGATTTCTTAATGACGTGGTTCCTGAGAGTGATTTCTGAATCCGCCACTGCTAGGAAGGTGTCTCATCCCGAGTTACTGATGAACATGGCATTCTGGTGAGTTGAGGAAGCTTGATGGAAACACTAAAAGTATTAGAATAACTATAATAGTACCCTGCTTTGCTTGGGAAATGAACCGTGCAAAGAGAAACAGCAAGACAAATAGTGTTGATTTCTGAATACTCTGAAGCTTTGGGCAGCTTTTCAGTGGCTTGATACTGTTTGCTGTGTGATTTAAGTTGCCACTATCAGAGAATTTCCTCCAGTCTAGATCATGCTTTTTAGCAGAAAGCAGGTGGTCAGTATGTATCTGCTGACTCAAGTACTTTCAGAACAATAACTGAGAAACATCTCAGTTGAGCACTCAGAAGTATGATCCACTTGACAATCATTTGTGAGTGAGACAGAAAAACGCTAGAAAGAGCTGCAGAGCCACTGCCTCTTGAAAAAGCTAAGGCAACTAAATACGGGCGCGTCAGTGTGCTAATCATCTTACAAATGAACTTCCCACCCCAAGGTTGCTGGGATCAGTGGGTCCAATTCTAAGACTGGACGGGCTCAGAAATGGCCTGTGTATAGTGAGCCTGAACTGGAGAGAAGGTGACGTGGTTCCAAAGCCTGAACCTCTTCTCTCAGACCACGTATCCCAAGCCAGAAATCCTAGCCACATTTGTCTCTGGTACTGGGGCTGGCGTCGCATTCACAGCTGCCGAGTGTTCTGAAGTCACCCTTTGGAATTACGATTGGCACTGATGGATCTCACAGTGGCTCTTTGCTCTCTCTCCACTAAGGGAGAGAAGCTGCCGCCTAGAAGGAAATGAATCGCAGTGGCACAACAAGGTCCCCATTGCCCAGAAAAATTCCTTCCTCTCTCTTAGCTAACCTGAAATGTCACTGTTGAAGCCGTTCCTGGTTAGAACAAAGGTGCCATTGTTTTATAGGTACACCCTTGTTACCTGAGCGTGAGAGGATGGGCTGAGTTCCCTCCAGCCCTCTCATTAGCACAGGTTAGTGTGTCAGACAAGGTAATCGTCCCAGGGAAGGCCGAGAATGACATTTGAGCAAGTGCCACCAGGGCTTGGGAGGAAGGCCCAGCGAGGTCTGAAGCGTCCTGGAGTCTAAGGAGTGCTGGGGGAAAAACTGTGTAGGACACAGAGCAGACTGCAGCCACGCTTCCTGTAGCAGGGATGGTTTGTTCCAAGGGACGGATCAGTCAGAGGTATCTTAAGCGGAACAGGAATGTGCTAGGGGGATGCCGCGACAACCCAGGGAACCACGGAATCAGTGAGTAGCCAGGCCTCAGGAAGGAAGGAGCCAAGGCAAGCCCGGGAACTGTGGCCACAGTTCATGGAGGTCCCAGCCTGTGGCCATGCAGTGATCTGACTGTTTCAGAACTCAAGCGATGGTGAGGGTACGTAGGATGTGTCCAGCGTCTAGTGCGTTGTGAGCTTCCTCAGCCGTGGCTGTGTGAGGAGGAGAGGTCCAAGGGAAGTTGATGTAACAGAAACCGGAACCTGCCTGTATTCAGACAGTGGCTGTGGTGGTGACTCCGCATGTCCCCCATGGTGATGGATCTTATCTGGCAGTCCTTCCTAGGGGATATTGCTCAGAGGTAGCATAGCACAGGGGCTAGGGCTGCATGCTTGCTTCCCCCCCCCCCCCCACAGGGTTTCTCTGGTAGTTTCAGTGCCTGTCCTGAATCTCGCTCTGTAGACCAGGCTGGCCTCGAACTCACAGAGATCCGCCTGGCTCTGCCTCCCGAGTGCTGCGATTAAAGGCATGCACCACCGCCGCCCAGCACATGCTTGCTTTTGAGCTGAACTGCCTGAGCTCAAATCCCTCTCCGGGCAACATAAGTACTCTCTGTGTTTGTTTGCTTATCTCTGTGGTGGTGATAATCATAGCTCCTGCCACACGAGACCCTTCCTACGAAATGAATTCATACCAGGAAAGAGCGTAAAGCCGTTCCTGGCTGATGGGATGCCTCTGATCAATAGCTATTATTGTCTGCCTTTTGGTGCATCAGACTGTTTACAGAGCTCGTCAGTTGGGTTCCCTTAGAAAAACACCACGAGGGCCTTCATAACATGGAGCTTTATGAGAAGGAAGAGGCGATCAAGCAAACATTTTGCAACGAGTTGTCTGTTTAGTTAATGAGCACAAGTATCGATGTGATACATTTTAAAAGGTACGTGAAGGTCTATTAAGAAGCAAAAGCAAAGAACAGGAGGAAAAATAAACATAACCCGAAAGGAACAACCCATAAAAGAAACCGTCGATAAATATGACCGCATCAGATTTGAAAGCGACGGGGTTGGGGATTTAGCTCAGGGGTAGAGCGCTTGACTAGTAAGCGCAAGGCCCTGGGTTTGGTCCTCAGCTCTGAAAAAAAAAAAGAAAAAAAAAAAAAAAGAAAAAAAAAAAAGACCAGATTTTAAAGCGTTTGCTCTTCAAAGGGTACAATTAAAGGACAGAAAATACATGCTCCAGATCAGAATAAGGCATTTGCTGGGCTTGTGAGATGGCTCAGTGGATAACGGCACTTGCCACCAAGCCGAGGACCTAAGTTCAAGCCCAGGACACAAATGGTGGCAGGAGAGAACTGGTTCTTGTAAATTGTCTTCTACCCTGTGTACATGAGCTATGGGACACATGTGTGTCATACACCATAAATAAAGAAATGTAATAAAAATGTCAAAAAAGAAGATATTTATAAATCACATCTATGATTAAAGACTTATATCCCCCCCAGAAAAAAAGAAAGAAAAGAAAACCCATCACAACTTAATAATACTAAGACAAAAAAGGGGACGCGTGCGCGTGTGCACACACACACACATACACACACACACACACACACACACAGCTGGGGATGTGGCTCAGTGGTAGGATACTTTCTTACCATGTATATATGGTCCTAGGTTGAATCCCAATACCACAAATATGACAAGAAAAGAAAAAAAAATGGAAGATTTGAAAGATACCTACCAAAAAAGCTGTATGAGTGGCTAATAAACACATGAAATCATCCTGACCTCAGACATGCAAACTCAAACTCATAAGGAGTTATCATTCATTCACTAGACCCTCAGTAGAACGGCTGTGATCCCCACACTGTCAGCGGAGGGGTACACCCACCTTTGTGGGGAGAACGCAGAATGGGACAGCCACTTTGCACTGGCCAACCAAGAGTTTGTTGAGACACTTATTTATTTACTTGTTAGAATATTTTGTATTCATTCGCTGACAATTTCATATATATCTAATGTACCTTAATCAAATCCAACCCAAATCCCTTCCCACCTTCCCCAGGGCCTCCCTAATACTTCCACCTTTCACGTCTCCGTCTCCTTCTCCTTCACTTCCTCCTCTCTTATAACCCACCTAGTCCAATTAATGCTACCTCTAAGGGCATAGGTGTGTGGCCATCCACCAGTGCACGGGTAACCCACAGCAGCCACACCCGTTCGGCAGCCATCCATTGCCAGCGGTTCCTCCGCTAGAGGTGGGGTCTCGTGAGCCGCAGCCCCGTTTGTGCAGGAATGTTGACTGGCTTGATCCTCTCCAGGTTCTCTGCAGGTAACCACAGCTGTGGTGAGCTTGTGAGGGCAGCAGCCATGTCGTGTCCAGAAGACAGCGTGCCACAGCACTCCTCCCCATCCTCTGGATCTTGTGTTCTTTCCTCTACCTCTTTGCCGATGTTCCCTGAGCCTTGGAGGTGTGTGTGTGTGTGTGTGTACAACCTGTTGTATTTCAGCGAAACAACAGTAGTGGGGTTCCTTCCTAGACGTCACGATCTTTAAAAGTTCATTATAAACTGGGTGTAAAGCAGTGGTTCTCAACCTTTCTGACGCTGCAACCCTTTAACACAGTTCCTCATGTTCTGGTGAACCCCAGCTACAAAATTATTTTTGTTGCTACTTCATAAATATAATTTTGTTGTTAGGAATCGTCATGTAAAATATCTGATGTGCAGGATATCTGATATGGGCCCCCTGTGAAAGGGTTGTTTGATCCCCCCCCAAGGGTCGTGGGACCCACAGGTTGAGAACTACTGGTGTAGTAGTTCACACCTGTAATCCTAGTACTCAGAAAGCTAAGGCAGTATTTAGAATTTGAGCCTAGGCTGGAATGCATAGAGTACCAAGTCAGGCTAAACTAACTACACAGCAAAATCATGGCTGAAGAACATAAACAAAGCCGGGCGATGGTGGCGCACGCCTTTAATCCCAGCAGTCGGGAGGCAGAGGCAGGTGGATCTCTGTGAGTTCGAGGCCAGCCTGGTCTACAGAGTGAGTTCCAGGAAAGGCGGCAAAGCTACACAGAGAAACTCTGTCTCGAAACCCCACTCCCCCAACCCCCGCCAAAAAGATTGTCTTACATGAGCCCAAGTTTGTGACATTCCTAGAAAGGGAAATCTATGGAGGTAGGAAGCAGCTGAGGGACCGCCCAGGCCTGGGGCTTCAAATTACAACCAGAGAAACGGGGAGCAGGTGACAGAGATGCTTGAAAATGGGACTGTGGACTGGAAATGGGCTGGGTGCCATGCAACATGACTGGCATCTCGGCATTGGCTAGTGTAGGTAATGGTTTATTTAGTTTGAGGTCAGCCTGGGCTACATGAGACCCTGTCTCAAATAAATAAATAAATAAATAAATAAATAAATAAATAAATAAATAAATAATAAATTCAAAATAAAACCAACCAACCAATAAAAATTAGGGGTTGGGGATTTAGCTCAGTGGTAGAGCGCTTGCCTAGCAAGCGCAAGGCCCTGGGTTCGGTCCTCAGCTCTGGAAAAAAAAAAAAATTAAAACCTCGAAACAAAAATCCTGAATTGCAGCGATATTTGTAAAGCTACGACTCTACCTAAACCACTGAAATATGCACTTAACATTGGAGACTTACAGTATGTAGATTGTACTTCAGTACAACTTTTTTGTTGTAGTTGTTGTTGTTTTTCGTTTTTGATTTTTTCAAGACAGGGTTTCTCTGTGTAGTTTTAGAGCCTGTCCTGAATCTCTCCCTCTGTAGACCAGGCTGGCCTCGAACTCACAGAGATCGGACGGGCTCTGCCTCCCGAGTGCTGGGATTAAAGGCGTGCGCCACCACCGCCCGGCTTCAATACAACTTTTATCCTATGTCAATCACTTTGATTTAGATGCCATACCAGAAATAACTGAGAAGGAAAAAAAATCTTAGTTCAACACTGTAAAACCATGTTTTGGGCGGGGGTTCATAGATTCTCCTCTCTCTCTCTCTCTCTCTCTCTTTCGCCATAGCCCAGGCTAGCCTTGAACTCTGAAACCTTAGCCTTAAGTACTGGAATTGCAGGTATTCCCTACCACACACAGCTTTCATTATTTTATGCCTAACCACAGATTTCACCCCCATTTCTCTTGCTAACTCACCCTGGAGAATACCCCCCTCCCCGCCCTCAGAACTAGGGACCGAACTTAGGGCCTTGCTTTTGCTAAACAGCACACACTCTACCCTTGATCTGAATCCTGAGCTGGAGAGTCCCTTGCTGGGGTTCATAGATAACTTAATATCTACATATTAATCATCATATCTACCCCGAGGTAAAGTCTTCGTGAGCTGTAGCTATTAGCTTACCTATTCCTGTTTCTGTTTGCTATTGAGGAGATCTCAGCATGGCTGGAAGAGGACAAAGCTACTTTCCAAGGACATTTCACCAGGACTGATTTCTGTGGCTGCCTGTTCATACCCAGGAATTTCTTTTCTCTGCTTTCAGGGGGTCATGCAGTCCTTACCTCGACAGGAAGAAAACAACTTTCGGGTTGAGTATCACTTCAAAACGCCTTCGCTTGGTTTTGACTTCCTGTGTCAAAGCTATCAAGCATTCCGAAACTGAAGCTGCTTGGGGGTTTGTTTGCTTTATACTCACATATTAATAGAAGGTGGCTGGAAAGAGCCGCGCTGGTTCATTTGCATATCCATCCGTGTATCTGTCATTCCACACATTCAATAGTGTGCTCTTGAGGACCTACTCTGCATGCCCCCCCCCCATCCCCACTAATCTAGGTATTTAAGAAGCAGCAATGGGGGCTGGAGAGAGGGCTCAGCAGTTAAGAGTACTTGTTGCTTTTATAGAAGACTGGAGTTCTGTTTCTAGTACCCATATCAGGTAGTTCACAATAATCTGTAATTCCAGCTCCGGGGGATCTGAAACCTCTAATCTCTGTGGCTGCTTGCACTCACACGCACATACCCACACTCAGACACACACTCATGTATAATAAAAGAGTTTCAAAACTGAAAAGACATAGCCATGATAGGATAATCAGGCCTCCGCTGGCCCTGAAGGGTCTTTTCTGCAATGATGCAACAGTGAAGACACGTTTTCTGCTTTCTGGGTTTTCTTTTGGCCTTGATCCCTCTTGTGGCTGAGCTGCTGATAGGGTGAGGAAATGGTAGCTCCCAGCGTGGAGATCTGATCTTCCAAGTGCTCATGGTGATTTTGATTCCTTGGCAACACTCACCTTGTTAAACTCTAAAGGGACAATCTTTAAGATTTATTTTATTTTTTGAGACAGGGTCTCTCTACATAACCCTGGCTATCTTAGAACTCACTATGTGGACCAGGCTGTCCTTGAACTCACAGAGGTCTGCCTGTCTCTGTCTCCCAAGTGCTGGGATTAAAGGCGGTCACCTCTATGCCTGGTTAAGATTTATTTTATTTTTATGTGTGTGTATATGTGTGTGTATGTGTGCGTATGCGCACCCTAGGGTCCTTGAGGAGGCCAGGGGAAGGCACCCCATCCCCTACAGGAAAGCTACAGTTGATTATGAACTGCCTCACGAGGGTGCCAGGAACCTAACTCAAGTCTTCTAGGAAGGGTAGGTACTCTTAAGCATTGGACCATCTCTCCAGCCCCAGGGACAATCTTTTTAAAATTATTATTACTAATATAAAAATTAAAGTATAATTATATCGTTTTCTCCCTTCCCTTCCCCCCCATCTCTTCCATGTACCCCCTTCCCTCTCAAGACCATGGCCTCTTTGTTATTGTTTTACACACACACACACACACACACACACACACACACACACACACACACA
>CABHPR010139931.1:24355-35234 GCA_902168415.1 Peromyscus melanophrys | reverse complement strand
CACACACACACACACACACACACACACACACACACACACACACACACTTAAAATTATAAGTACAACCTGCCTAGTCTGTTCAGTGTTGTTACATGTATTTGATTTCAGGACTGACCACTTGGTATTAGATAACCGATTAGGGGCCCATCCCTTGGGAAGACTGTTTCTCCCCCTCTCAGTATTCTTTAGTTGTTTGTGGCTCTTAGTCTACGGTGGCATCCAGTGAGATTTCCCCCGCTTCCCTGTTAGCTTGTCTATTGGATCTGTATGTCTTCAGGTTTTGTTTAGGCCGACATACTGTTTCTGTATCATGTGTCAAGCTGTCCTGCCATTTCTAGGGGACACCATCTCATAGCAGATTTCCTGGCCCTATGGCTCTTACAGTCTTCCCCACCCCTCTTCCAAAATGCTCCCTGATCCTTAGGTGCAGGAGCTGTGTTGTAGTTGGATCCAGTGGAATGGGATACCCCCTTTCATGACAAGCGTCAAAGTCTCAGCAGAGACCACAGAAACTTCAGTGGTGCGAGCAGTGACTCTGCCATTGTCATGGGACCCCATTACCTCTGCAGATTAAACAGGAGTTAACAGCAAGTTAGAGGAGTTTTTATGGAAAAGGATGTTCTGCACTTACTTAGAAGCACATCCATTGTGTGATGTAGAGCGCTTTTGTGCCATAATTTCCCCCAAGAAACGAGAATTATTTCTTAAATATTTCATATTTCTGTGATTACATAGTAAATCAAGATTGCTTTTTCAGCTCTTGCAGTATATCAGCTTGGTAGTACGCGGTAGGTAGTCAATGGCGTGAAATAACATCGTTTTCAGAAAAAGAAATGAAAAACAATGTGTCTGGTTGCATATTCCACAGAGGAAGGAAAGCGAACACTTAGTCAATTTCTAATTAGGACCAAAAGATACAGCTCCAAATCTTTATGTTTGAACAAAATGGAACAGCATCTTAGCTACCCAGAGTTAAGATGCCCCAGGATGCCACCTTTGCTGGGAAACTTGTCCAGTCTAGACTCACCCTGCACTCAGTGGCGTCCAAAGAGTCTTGTAACACAGTTGGTGGGCTACCATATAAGGGGACGCGGTCAGCTGTATCTATCAGAAAGGGCTAATGTGCCGAAGTTCCTTTTCTCCTGTCTGTCTGGAGACTCTTACTGCTCAAGTAATTTCCTGTGAGGTGAGGGATGACAAATACCTGGTAGCCACACCCATGCCTACAGCACCACTTACCCATTCCACCACGGAGCCCAGGGGTGGCCTCAAGACCTTTACCAGCTCTGCGGTCCAGGCCCCTGGGCCAATCAGTTGGAATGAACACAAGACAGAACCTCTTTTGTATCATTGGATTGGGGAACTAAGGTAGACTATGAACTTGAAAGACTGTGGTAAAAGGCTAACATGATACCCGAGGAGAGACTGATTCAGCCAATAGCAAAAGCTCCTTTTTTTAGGTTTTTTTTTTTTTATTTATTTACTTTATTTTATTTTGGTTTTTTTGAGACAGTGTTTCTCTGTATAACCCTGGCTGTCCTGGGACTTGCTCCGTAGTTCAGGCTGGGCTTGAACTCAGAGATACACCTTCCTCTGCCTCCTGAGTGCTGAAATCAAAGGTGTGAGCTGCCACACTCTGCTCATTATTTATTTTAAATCAAATTAATGCTTCACCCTCGAGAATCAGAAGAGAGTTGGAGTTAGAGAAAGATAAGAATGGTATTAACTAGGCCTGGAAGCCACAGGGCATGGCCAGGCCCAGAGGAAGTGAGGGATGAAGGAAAAGCCAGCCTTGGCTTGTTTCACAATTTCCTAGGGCCATGATGCTTTTCCCCAGATATTTTCTTATTACAATCCTGAAGGGTTTGTGGAGAATGACTCAGAATGGGGGCTACTAACAGTGAGTCAGTCACCTACCACTTCCTGTGTTACCTGGACGTTTCTGGAAGTCTTTCACTAAGTACTAGTTAGGGAAACCCAGTCCCACCCTCCTTGACACAACTGGCAATATTTTGCTTGTGGAGACCCCAGTAGTGTCCAGCAACCATGGCCCCATCACTTCTAATGAAAATGGAAATGAAGCATTCTGTGGTCACAGAGGCTGTGAGGTCTGTGGTTTTTACATCCAATGTCCTGAAGTCATATGTGCAGTCAGGCAAATCTGGGACCTTCCACTGTAAGTTCTTGGCTAAAGCAACTTTATGATGGATGTTTTTCATTGGCCCATTTTATAGAAGGACAAAGACCATAACTGAGCAAACTTTCGGATTGTTATTTTTTCATTTGCCATGTGATTTGTGGCATATCTTATCACTTTTCTATTGTCGTGTTTGTAAGGTGGGATCCTTTTTAAAAAAATGTATTTTATTGATACATATTAGTTGTACAAAAATACTAGGTTTCAGAAGATCAGAGGCATTCAGGGTGGTATGGCCATAGGCAAAATAATGGGTTTCACTGTGAAAATGTATTTCATTTATTTATTTTTAAAGATTTTATTTGTGTGTTTGTTTGTGTGTGCGCACCATGCATGTGCACACAGAGGGGCACACAAGGGTACACTTGGAGTCCCCAGAGCAGGAGTTACAGGGGTTTTTGAGTCACCTGATGTGTGCTGGGGAACAAACTAGGACTCTTGGCAAGAGAAGCTGAGACATCTCTCCAGCCCCGTGAGAATAATTCTTAAAGAAAAGAGGACAAAAAGGAAAACAAGATTTGGGGAGTGTAAACAGAGTTTTCCATCCTGACCTCCATTCCCAAATAAACATGCAGAGGCTTATATATGAATGTAAATGCTCGGCTGATAGCTCAGGCTTCTTACTAACTCTTACATTTAAATAAACCCATTTTAAAAAAAATAACACGTATTCTCATTTTTTGTGCATTGGTGTTTTGCCTGCATGTATATCTGTGTGAGGCTGTTGGGTCCCCTGGAACTTGAGTTACAGGCAGTTGTGAGCTGCCATGTGGGTGCTGGGAAATGAACCTGGGTCTTCAGGAAGAGCAGTCAGTGCTCTTAACCACTGAGCCGTCTCTCCAACCCCAAATTAACCGATTTCTATTATTCTATGTATTGCCACGTGGCTCGTGACTTTACCTGTCCTCAAGCATCTTGCTTCCTGGGGGGTCTCCTTCTTGACTCCACCCTCCTTCTTCCCATCATTCTCAGTTTGTAACTAACTGTGTAAGAGCAGAGTGAGGCGGTGAGTATCTGTAACACTGGCAGGGGGGCGGGGCACAGAGATGGAGGTGGGTGGGCTCCGGGGACTTGCTGACCAGTCAGCCGAACCCAAACAGCAAACTCCAGGTCCCGTGAGAGACCCTGATTGAAAAAATAAGGGGGAGAATGGTAGAGGAAGACTCCTAATCTTCACTTCTGGCCTTTTATGCACCTACACAGACACACACACACACATACACATGCGCACATGCGTGCACACAAGCACACATGCACACGCACGCACGCACGCATGCATGCACACGCATGCACGCATGCACTCACAGATGCATGCACGCACACTTGAAAAGCAAACAAGGCTATTGGGGGTGTGGCTTAGTGACAGAGTCCTTCCCCAGCGTTAGAGGTACACTGGTTTGAATCCTGGGACTGGGGAAAACAATAAAACAAATCAAGCAGTGAAGTTCATTGAATAGATACTGTGTATAAGACATTTAAAGCTGATCCGGGAGAATCAAAGATGGGATGAACACAATGCTGCCACGGAGCTTCTAATTTACCAGTGGAGAATAGAGTCAAGTAGAAGATGAACACCACAAGACACCAGAAGATGGCTTTCAAGGGAAATGTATGGGAGGATTAATCCTGAACCTCGGACCAGGTTTCTCGCTTATTCTGATTGGAGCGATGTTTGGTGAAGGCAGGTACAGATGTTTTCATTTTTGTTAATGGCGAAACAAGAAGCTGGCCTGGGAATTTTACTACCTTAATGCATTATTCATGGCGAAGAAACCAGTGCGGCTGCGGGGTAGGGCCCAGCGGTTGAGTACTTCCCAGCATGCTCAGGGCGCCCCGCTCGATCCTCCACACCACAAAATAATGGAAACAGTGAGCTGGTAAGTAGTTTGAAATAAATAAATGTATAAGGCTGTGTGTGGTCTGTGTTTGAAAATTATAAAGAGCTCAGTCGCACAGGTGAACAAACCGAGGCCCTTTTGGATGGCACTCAAGGGCTCCGGAGCCAGGGGTGCTGTAGAGTGAGGCACAAGGATGTGATGTTGTCAGCTCAAGCTGCTCCTCAGAACCGAGACACCAGGGTACGACTTTAACCTTTGGAAAAACCTTCCCTCCTCTTTTGACTTGGAACTGTGGGAAGCATTGGAGTGACAAGCTAAAAATACCCCAATTATCCACAGCTCTATTTCTCTGAAGCCTTCATTGTTGAGCCAGTAACAAACCGATTTAAATGAAAATGCAATTGTGATGATGTTCGGTGGCTTCCTCCTCCTCCTCCCTGAAGTTGAATCCCGCTGTAATTAGCATTTTAATTAATTAATTAGTTAGTTCTGAGACAGGATCTCACTCTGTATAGGCCAGGCTGGCCTGGAAGTTACTGGGTAGCCCAAGTTGCCTTCCAACTCATGGTGAACCTCCTGCCTCGGCCTCCCAAATGCTGAACATGCAGGTATGAGTCGGCATGCCTGGCAGTGTTTTTATTTTTTAATACCTAACTTGAGTCAAGAAAACAAAGCTGAGAAGTAGGGCATGGTGGTGCATGTCTATAATTTCAGTAGGCTGAGGCAGGAGGATCATGAGTTGACCGTCAGCCTAAGCTATACAACAACATAGCCCCCAAGCCCTAATTAAAGATATAGGCTGCGCACCTCACCAGAAAATCTGTTCTATTCCTGACTATATTTTGTCCCCTGAGGCACTAGGAACAGAACCCAAGGCCTCACATGGGCTGGGCAAAGTGCTCTGTTGCTCAGCTTATCCTATTATCTAGTTTATTCTTTCCTAATACCTGCAAATTTATACACCGAATTTTCTAGAAGAGTAGTTTTCAACCTTCCTAATGCCGGGACCCTTTAGTATAGTTCCTCATGCTGTAGTGACCCCCAACCATAAAATTATTTTCGTTGCTACTTCATAACTGTAATTTCGCTACTGCTATGAATCATCAAGTAAATACTTGATATGCAGGATATCTGATATGTGACCCCTGTGAAAGGGTCATTTGACCCCCCCAAAGGGGTCTCAAGCCCACAGGTTGAGAACCACTGTTCTAGACCATGAAGAATAGCTGCAAGAGAAGACATCAATTAGCAAGGAAATCTCTGCCTGTATCTGTTATCCCTCTTAAACATTGAGCCAACTACCACAGCTAAGATGCTTCAAGTTAAGTCAACTTACCTGAAACACATGGATAACAAATTAAGTCAAGTAGAAACGTCACCGCTGTTTCATTCAAATTGCTTTAAAAATTGAAAATTCAGCTGGGCGGTGCTGACACACGCCTGTAATCCCAGCACTCGGAAGGCAGAGCCAGGTGGATCTCTGTGAGTTCGAGGCCAAGCCTGGTCTACAGAGTGAGTTCCAGGACAGGCACCAAAACTACACAGAGAAACCCTGTCTCAAAAAACAAAAAAAATTGAAACTTCAAGCGTCATTAACGCCTGTTTTTTTCTCTTTTCTTTTTTCTTTTTTCATAACAGGGTTTCTCTGTGTAACAGTCCTGGCTGTCTTTGGAACTCACTTTGTAGACCAGGCTGGAACTCTCTGAGATCCTCCTGCCTCTGCCTCCCAAGTGCTGGGGTTAAAGGTTTGTGCCACCATCACCCAGCTAACGGCTGGTTTTAATGTAGTAGTGGGGATCCAAGCCAAGGCTTCCTGCATCTAAGCTGGTATTCTACCAGCTGAACTACATCTCTAGCCCATCTTTGTTTTAAGACAATCTAGTTCAAGAGAAAAGAGCTGACAGCATTCGGCAGACATGGGGAGGGTGAGCAGCCATTGGCTTAGGGACAGCTCTTCTCTGGCAGCAATGACGTCATTACAGAGTCTGTCTGGCGCATTGCTTTCTCTAGTCTTTTGCTTGATATTCTTCTCCAGCGAGCGGGGAGATGTGGCATCCGTCCCTTCCCCAGGCTTGCCTGGAAGGGCGAGGCTTGCTCTGGAGCTGGGTGATTTCATTTGTCCTGGAGAATCGAAAGTGGGAGGGGAATGCAGCAAAAGAGTTTACTTAATTTGTCTTAAACCACATAGGCACTTGGGTAGCAGCAGGCTGAAACTAAGCCCAGAACTGACAATCTCTACCTACAGGGGACAGCTCTGTCTCATCCTGTGTACCATGACATCATACTGCTTATCTGGTTTTCCACCTCCACAAACTTGTTCCCTCCCTCCCTGTTTCCTACTTAAGTGACTGACACATTTTATTTCCAGTGAAGCCACTCATTTCCCACTGTCATTTGCAGAACCAGATTGGTTGATTCCTTCATCCCGAGAGCTGCAGAGTATACCCATGAGATTCAATACTTAGAGCAAATGTGTGAACGGTGTTCTTCCTTCAGTAAGAGGTTTCATTTCTTTTTATCCCCCCCCCACCACCTTGTAGGAAGAGTCTTCCTCTGTAGCTCAGGCTGGTCTTGAGCTTGAGATCTTTCTATTTCAGCCTCCTGAGTGCTGGGATTATGGGCACAGGCCATCACATGAGGCAATTGATGTTTTTAAGAGTGCTGGTCTCTCACAAACTTGATAGTAGTGGCCCTAACCCTTTGCTTTAGCTTGAAGCCATTTTCTTTTTCCTTCTGCTTCCCATGATCATCACATTCCCACCCTCTCTCACCTTTCCCTTCCTTTTCTTCCTTCATTCTTTCCTCTCTTTTCTTCATACCTTTTCCTTTTCTTTCATTTGTGAGATTAACGTCTTCTGATAAATACCAAATGACAAAGAAAGAAACTCAGTCAGGGTCTCAAAGGCCTAAACACTCCCCCCTAAAAATAGGACTAATCTGGCTTCAGAGAACTCTCATAGTCAAGTTTACAGAAAATTATTTGATATTGAAGATAAAAGCCTCGGTGATGGCCTATTTACCGGATGTCAAAAGAACAAGCCGGTCAGTAAGATGCCCCTTCCCCACACTCATAGCTCACTTGACAAATGGTTAGCAATTTTTTTTGTGGCAAACACTCCAGGGCATGCTATTTAAAACAGACCTTATTTAAAGCTTCTCAGTGGGAAGTGGGTCATTGTTCACTGCCAGCGCTCAGATACCTTAGTGTTTTGTACAAAATTTACGACTTCCAAAGTTGAAAATTAAACTCACCTCAGCAAGTAACGGTGTTGACCATTATTCCATCTCATCACAAATCTCTTAAAACATGGAGAGAGGTGAAGGAAATACATCCTTCTGGAGTTTGGCTTTCATGCTGGGAGCGTTCCTTTGAGACAACAGAGACCGCACCCGGAAGCGAGACTGCCCAGCCACTTGCGACCTGAGGGCCTGGCCCGTCACTAAATCTTTTCCTATATAGTTCTATCATTTGTAAAATGGGCATCATGCCAGGTCTTAGTTCCCATGCAGTTGGTCAGATAATGGAAGAAGTATTCTGTGTATTCCCTGATTCCGAGTCAGCGTTTTATAAATGTCACCTCTTACTCTTCCAGCTCTCCGCAAGTACCTTAGGTCCTGTTCGGTTTACCCTTTGAGCCAACCGTTGCTGCCTCTGTTTAACTGACAAGTAAACCCATGGATTAGTTACCTTCCCCTGAGCAAATACCCAACAAAAAGCAGCAGCAGGAAGCAGTGGCCATTTTGGTCCACAATGAAAGGAGGAACACAGTTGTTTGTGGTGGGGACAGTGTGGTGTCAGGAGCCCGAGGAAGCTGTCGCAGTGACCTGCAGTCAGGAAGCAGAGAGAGGTGGAGTGGGTGCTCAGCTCACGGTCTCCTTTTCCTTCAGTCCAGATCCGGGGCCGTGGAATAGTGCTGTCCACATTTAGGGTGGGTCTTTCCTCCTCAACTACACCTCTCTGGAAACCCTCCTCAATATACCCAGAGATGGGTTTCCATGGTGATTCTAAATCGACTCAAGGCTGTGATGAAGATTAACCATCTTTGGGCTGGCAAGATGGCTCAGCTGGTAAAGAGTTTGGCACGCAAGAATAAGGACCCGAGCACCATCTCCCAAGCTCACACAAAAAGCCAGGTGCTAGGGTGCACGCCAGCCCATTAATGGTGAAGTTTGCTAGCTGAGCCCCAGGCCACCGAGTTTGCAGCCGCAGCCGAGTTTGCAACCATCTGCTCACATCCAAAGCCCACACACCACATTCTACTGACGTCTCTGTGCGGAGATGATAAATCATTCCAGAGTCTTTCTATAAGACCTTTGACTTTCAGAATAAATCAGAAAAACTTCAATTTATCAGGTATTAAAATAGCCAATTAATTTTAGTAACAGAAATATTGGTAGCCGTTTACATTTTTATTTCATGAGAAAGAGATTATTAAAAAATCAATTGATAAGGAAGTTTAGCTGAAGGAGGAAGAGAAGTAGAAGAAAAATGAAGAGGAATGTGAAGATGAAACACACACACACACACACCCTTACACACCCTCATATATACACACACACACACCCTCATATACACACACACACACAAACACCCTCATATACACAAACACCCTCATATACACACACAAACACACCCCCTCATACACACACAGACACATCCTCACACATCCTCATATACACACACATACACACACAAATACCCTCATACACACCCACCCACCCTCATATGCACACACACACTCACACACACCCGCATATACACACACACTCATACACCCACATACCCTTATACACACATCTTCACACACACATTCATATACACACACACCCTCACAACACACCCTCATACACACACATACCCTCAAATACAACCTTATACACACACAAACACACACACACCCTCATACATATGCACACAAACTCTCTCACACACAGACACACCCTTTCACACACAGATGCATGCCTTCATACAGAACACACACCCTCACACACACATACACACAGAGACACACCCTCTCACACACAGACACCCTCATATATACACACACACACACACACACAAACATCTTCACACACACACATACACAGCCCTCTCTTGCTCACACACACATATAGTTAACAAGAATAAAAATAAATATATTTTTAAAGTAAGAGAATCCAAACCATGGAATCGAACAGGGCCTAGCTATTTGAATTCCAGCTCTGCGGAGTGGGAACCCTAAGCCTCAGTTTCCTTTTGTGTAGATAGCATTATCTACTTTAGCGATGCTTCCCTTGTTCAGAGACAAAACCATACCATGATTGTGAAACGCTTAGGCTAAGCCTGGGAGTCTGGGGCAAGAAAGATTAGCAGAACTAGCCCGTGGGACAAGTTTCTGGGGTTGTGTAAGTTTCCAAGGGTCTTTTTAATAACCCTGAAGAACCCTCAGCTCTGGCATCATCATAACACTGTGGAATTTTAGAGACAGGATAAACCAGAGAGCTTTCTAGTTCAGTAACTTCATCTTGTGTTTCAGGAAACTGAGCCACAAAGAGGCTGATGGGCTTGGCCAAAGTCACACGGCTAATTACAATAAGCGTTTGGACTAGAACTCAGCCTGCCAAAGACTCCCCTCATTTTGAAAAAATTGCACATGGCTAGGCCACTTCAACAACAAAGGGTGAGTGTCTGTGAGCAGAGTTTGGGGTTCCAGTCCAATGACATGCATTATAAAATCAGTCGTTACATTTGCTGGCCTCTCTTCTCATTGTGCTGTGTAATAAGGAGCGCGCGCCGTACGCAGTTCAGTGGTACAAGTCGCTGTCATTGTTAATTGTTTTTTACGACAAAGTCAAGAATGGGAAAAATAAATTGAAGATGACTAGGAGATGTCTCCGGAGGCTTCCTTTAAGGCTCTTGAAGCTGCTATGCAGCGTGTGTGTGTGTGTGTGTGTGTGTGTGTGTGTGTGTGTGTGTGTGTTGGGGGAGATGTATTTTTCTGCAAGAAATAAAAGGCTGAGAAGTGGTTTTGGTGGGAAAGGTGGTTACTGGTCACATCCTCCCCTACAAAGGGAGGAACTGGATGCTGTTCTCTTTCTGCATCAAATTCTTGCCCGGACCAAGCAATTTCAGCAACTAGAATCCAGTCCTCAGCAGACAAAGCCAGAGGCTACGCCCAGAGCGGCGTAAGAATAGCTTTGCTTTTAGCAGAACGGATGCACTGTGTTCTGATTTCTAATACTTGGTGGCCACTGGCCTGGTACAGGAGGACAGAGGACAGGTGGTTCACAGTACCCCTCCCCACTCCAGGCAGGTGCAGAGAGGCTACATAATTGCTCCTTTTGTCTTTGGAGAAAATCCTAGGTTTCTGGTTCCTCCTTCTTTTGCTCCCAGCAGGAGTGACTAGGAGCTCTTTTCTATTTATTTATTTTTATTTATTTATTGAGACTTCTTCAGGAGCAGCTTGAATGTGTGAAGGAGGGACATGCTGGCTCAGAGATTAGTTTCCCACAACACATGGTTCTTATGGGATTTTCATCTGGTGAGCTCCCAGCAGCAGAAAACCTTTCATTTATAATGTGTATAGGTTAGATTAGCAAGATTTCTTTCTTTCTTTCTTTTTTTTTGTTTTTTGTTTTTTGTTTTTTGTTTTGTTTTGTTTTTCGAGACAGGGTTTCTCTGTGTAGCTTTGCGCCTTTCCTGGAACTCGCTTTGGAGACCAGGCTGGCCTCGAACTCACAGAGATCCTCCTGCCTCTGCCTCCCGAGTGCTGGGAAAATGCGCCATGAGAAGATGACGTAAAACGCAAGAGGAGGTATCTCTCTCTCTCTCTCTCTCTCTCTCTCTCTCTCTCTCTCTCTCTCT
>CABHPR010139930.1:8016-26950 GCA_902168415.1 Peromyscus melanophrys | reverse complement strand
TCTCTCTCTCTCTCTCTCTCTCTCTCTCTCTCTCTCTCTCTCTCTCTCTCCACACACACACACACACACACACACACACACACACACACACACACACACCCCAACCTAATATATTAAGTAAGTTTAGGATTCATAGCTATGCTTGGCTATAAATAGCCCATGGGCTGTGGATTAGACACACCTGCAAGAGAAACAGCAACAGGACTCTTAGACCTAAAAATTCCCATCTTAATATGAACTAAGCTGTGGCTCAGCAGAGTTCAGGAGCAAAGAGCCCACAAGCTAGAGCTTCAGAAAAGGGAGAGGCTGGGCAAGGTAGGACCAGACACCACCCCTCAGCACTACCGCGTGCATGAGCACGTCAGTGAGTCAGAAAGTCCCACATCACCTGTAACTCTTTAATTCCCTTTAAACTTAGACTTTCTCCAGCATGTTTGGTCATGTTTTTTCTTCCCCCTTTTGAAGAACATCTCTGCATAGGTTCATGGTGATAAGACCATAGTGCTACCCTCAATTCTGTATTGTATCCTAAGTGTGAAGAAAACCTATAGGGATAAAAGTTTCACGGTCACTAGACTTAAAGAGAGTTAAGCACATAGGCTGTCCACAAATTTATTATGTAGCTGAGGATGACCTTGAACTTTTGATCCTTTTGCCCCCACTTCCTGAGTGCTGAAATACCAGAAGACACCATCATGTCTGGTTTTACATAGTGTTAGGGATTAAGCTCAGGGCTTTGTTCATGCTAGGCAGGTAGGTACTCTATCAGTTGAGTGCTATATCCAGAGCCATTTCACCTCTCTTCACATGAACCCCATGTGTGCCTGAGTGTGTGTGTGTGTGTGTGTGTGTGTGTGTGTGTGTGAGAGAGAGAGAGAGAGAGAGAGAGAGAGAGAGAGAGAGAGAGAGAGAGAGAGAGAATGTCTCATGTGGCCCAGGCTGTGTGTAACTGTTACATCCTATGTAAATGATCATTTCATATCTTTTAATACACTAGCATGTATTTTCTATCTCTAAAAGAAGGAGTCAATATTGGCCTGACCAATCTAACTGTTTTAAAACTGTACTTCTGGTTGATACCTTATACCAAGATTCCCTGTTTTGGTGTAAAGAATAACTGCTGGGCCTAAGGTCATTTTGCACTTATTGGTACCCGACCTCTCAGATGACCATGGTGTGTTCTGCCTGGAGAAATACACTTTTGTTTAATAAACTCAATTTGACCAAGCTCTATTCTTCACATGGCTACCAAGTGGAAACATAACACACACACAAGCAGGCAGTCACTGACCTTGCGGGTCTGCTCAGCTCTACAGTGCATGGATCTGCTGACTTGTGATAATCTCTGCAAAGACCAGCTGACCACAGGGAAGGCTGCTTTGCTGTTGCCACTAAACCTTCTGTCTGGTGTTAGCTCATTGTCCTGGCTCCTCACTATATCCGAGGCTCCCAGCAGAGTGGGTACCACAGCCAGGGCGGGCTGAAGAATCCCTTCTAGCCTGGATTCCTGGTGTACCATCCAACTTTGTCGCTTGCTTTCCTTCGCTTTCTCTTTCCTTTGTCTGCTCCATGGCTTGCTGCCCCGATGTCCCATTGTGTCTTTTCTTCAGTGGTGGCCTTTGCAGCCTGTGATTGCTGCAGTGACCATTCTCAGGAGAGCCTGGGTCCCTGCGAGGAGCTTTCGAAGCCATTGGATTTGAATAGGCGGTAAGGAGCTTTGATGTCTCCTTTTCAAAAGTATTTTATAACTCGGAAAGCTGTCACTGAGTTGTCTGTCGCTGGTCACTGCCTGCCGCGTCATCTTTAGAAAGCCAATTTCCATTCATAAAAGGGCTGAAGTTAAATGCCCTTAGCCTGTGGCTCTGCTGCTTTGTGGGGCCTTGTTAGCTAGCAGGGGTTGTTGAATTACATCTACCCCCTTGGAACGTCATGGTCACTTGAGAGGATCATGTGAAATTACAGATTAGGCTGGATTGTATTTACATGTTTTTTAATATAGGCTGGCTCAAATCAAAGATGTTTTCTTAGGCTATTATTCAATTCATCAAGGGTAAAAGGACCCTTTTATTTTCTTGGCTTCTCTCCTCTGTGCTCTCCTAAGACATGATTTGTGAAGAGAATTATTTGCTTTTAACAACGCTTTGAGCAAAAGGCCAAGCTAAATTAAAAAAAAAAAATTTCCAAAGACTAAAGTTCTTGCCAGAGAGTTGGACTCCAAAGTAGCTAAGGCAAGCCTGAGGGGTCCCTCATGAGAGCTGGACGGGCCCAGCCTCCCTCTGTGCTACCTGCCTGTCATAATATGGCCACTAAGTACCATTCCTTCTGGATCATTCTGTTGGCCATATTTGACTCCAGGGTCCTTGGCTGGGCATCCTGGGTATCCCGGCATCCTGAGCTTGCTTCCTGAGGCCTCAGGTTTTTCATGTGTTCAGTGGAAATGGCCACTGGCAGAGGGTGAGGGAGACTGGGGCTAAGTGCTGAATTTGTCACACAGTAGCTGCTCCCTGCTTGATTGTTGACTTTGAACTAGGAGGTGGTCTGGGCAGGAAATGGCCATTGAACTCTTTTCCCCCTGTCCTGAAGTCTTTCCAGGCAGGCCTGTAAGAACAGGAAAAGAATTTCTTTGGTATTGGCAATCCTCTTGTGAAGGTTGGGGATCTTGTAGGGAAAGGAAACACTTTGTCGAGTAAGAAAATAATAGAAGAAAGATGGCTGAGATGGGGGTTAGGAGGAGGAAGGGGATCAACATGTAGATCACAGGTTTCTCTCTTCAGACTCTGAAGAGCCGGCTCTTCCTTGCACAGCCAGGTACATCACTCACCCACTGTGGGCTTGACTTCCTCACTGTAAGTTGAGGGTGTGGATAGGACCTCACTTGTGGGGCTTACAAATATTTGGTCACAAGAAACACCCTGTATGAATGTCCATGACAGTTCCCCCTGGATGATCAAGTTCCCTAACCTAAAAATCAGTTCTGTTAAGATCCCAAAATTTCTGAGTGCCATCATGATGCCACACTTCAGTACAAAAGTTGAAAGTTACCAGTCAGCACCCATTGGGGCCATTTTTGAGACTGTCTGCTTTATTCAACGTGAACACCCAGGTTATATACAGAGCCAGCAGGTTATTCAGAAGTAGGACCTGAACCATTGTATTTACTTTTCCATGTCGTTTTTAAGTGCCTGGTTAAAAGAGAGGGGGGAGGGAGGGAGAGAGGGAGAGAGGGAGAGAGGGAGAGAGGGAGAGACAGAGAGAGAGAGACAGAGAGAGAGACAGAGAGAGAGAGAGAGAGAGAGAGAGAGAGAGAGAGAGAGAGAGAGAAATTGTCACTTTAGATCTTAAATGCTAGTGTGCTGACTGGCACTTAAATATAGAAGCCTACTGCTTGCTGTATCTTCCTTTCAACAGCCTGAGTGCAAGTGCTTTTCCGAATGAAATGTTTGCAATAATAATCATTATTACACAGCAATTATTAGAGCAAGTGGTGTATACTTTATCTGAACTGCTTGGGACTGCAAGTTTAGGGCATTTTATCTCAAACTACATATATTGATATATATGATATAATATACCATCCATATACATATATACATATATATATATATATAAATTCTGTGTGTGTGTGTGTGTGTGTGTGTGTGTGTGTGTGTGTGTGTGTATAGTATTGGTTACTTTTCTACTGCTGTGATAAAAATTACCATAATCAACTCCACTTATAGAGGGAAAGGTTTATTTGGACTCATGGTTCCAGAGGGATAAGCATCTATCATAACAGGGAACCATGGCAGCAGGCAGCACACAAGGCAGCTGGAGCAGCTAAGAGTTCACATCTTGAACTGCGAGCAGAAAGGCTGAACTAGGAATGGCTTGAGGCTTTGAAAGTTCAAAGCCCATTCCCAGTGATGTGCTCCCTCCAGCTGGACCACACCTCCTAAAAACCTACCCAATAGCACCACCAATGGGGACTAAGTGTACCCGAGACTATGAGGGATATCTCATTCAAACTACCATATATACACTTATATAATTACATGCACTCTCGACACATATGTATAGACACATGTGTATATGTATGCTTATGTATATAAATGTGCGTGTTTCTGGAATGGTTCAAATCTATCCTCTCTGTCCTTTTCCCATTCATTTTTTCCCTAGCTTGCTTTCTTTTCCTCCATCCTTCCCCATCTCCATTCTCTCTTCCCATTTTTTCCCTCTTTTTCCATCTCCCTCCCTCTTTCCTTTCCCACTAGGATTGCTAGCATTCAGCAAAGCTGGGCCTGAACCATCCAGCGATGTAATCACATCCTCCTCCATTATTCTCTCAACCATACTTTCCTCTTCTTGGCTTCCTTCTGCAAACAGGGCCTCCTGAGTTCCAGGTGATTCAGATATTTCTTTGGGTTCCTGACTTAGTCATTCCATCTGACTTATCCATCCCTAATGCCACAGATGTGTCATGGCTAAGAACAAGTGTGTGGGGGTCTAGGCTTTATTTGCCTTCACCTGTCTGTAAGACTTGAGGTGTCATTGAATTAATGGCTCTGCTCATCAGAACAAGAACAGAACAAAACTCCTCCTCTTTTTTCTTGATATGTTCATGGGTGGATTAATGCAAAGGGGATCTAGGATGATGCAGAGTGAACTAAGGGCTTGACAGGTACCAGTTTGAAACTCTGCATCAACTCTGTGTATTTGCACCCTGTATGTGCTATAAATTTATTGTGGGGGGAGCGTTGCATTCATTGGCACTTGTATTGAGGTATCCTTGTCATAGTAGTCATAGTTAGAGTTTTAAAAAATGCCTGCCTTTGGAGGTTTGTTTTTTTTTGGTCATTTTCACCCCTCCCCAACTCCTCCAAGATCCATCTCTACTCCCTTCCCACCCGACCTAGTGTCCTCTTACATAGGCAGCAATCCAGGCCAATTTGTGCTACCCCAATACTCTTAGGTGTGGGGCCATCTCTTGAACGTGAGCCAGCTACCACGGATCACATACTTTGCAGCTCTCAGTTCTCCTTCACGTGGCAGTTATCAGTTGCCAATAGCTTCTCAGCTGGAGGTTGGACTCCATGCTGACCTCTCTCCTCCACCTGGGTGTTTTGTCTGGCTTGAGCTTGCACAGGTCATGTTCATGCTGTCACAACTGTTGTGGGTTCATATATGTAACTGTCCTGTTGTGCCCAGAGAGCATCGTTTCATTCCTCTGGCTCCTTCTACACTCTTCTTTGGAGATGATCCCCAAGCCCTGGTTAATATGCTTATATCCGTTCTGATTTTTTTTGTCTTGTTTTGTTTTTTGCTGTTGCTATAAAATATGCATGTATCTGCAAGTCTCTCAGTTGCATTCAGAACTGTATTTTATTGAGAGAGGGGGTAGGGCAGAGAGCCCCCTTCCTTGTGAAACGCTGACCTATCAGATACAGGATATTAGTTATGGCCAGGGATTTATATTCTTTTATCGGCATGTGTCCCCAAGTGTCATTGTTACTGTAACCTTAATTGTCCAATATGCAAAGCTGCCGAGAACTCACTTCCTCTGGTTTTTCATGGGTCCAAGACAGTGGCTTCAAAGAGCTCCCACCAGCAGAACATATGTGCTGGAAAATTGCATGGTTTCCCACCATAGGCAATAAACAATTCAAGAGAAAATGGCGCTGATTAAATCTTGAAGTCCAAATATAAACAGGCTTAATGATAGTACTACACATTAAGGCTTTCATGACCAAAAATATTTGTTTGGAGTTCATACACAACACTGTCTACAAACCCAGGAGTTTAGTTACATCAAGTTACTCCCAGGAAAGCTTGTTCCCACGGTTTTCTTAGCCAGTTATAGAGCAGAATATACTCAAATGCTCTAATAGAGGTCTGGTGAGTGTTCTGCCTGGATAGTGTGGTCACCTCTCCTGAAGGGATGCCTTTGAAGTATCTAAGGATTTTACTTTCAGTAGAATTCTTTTGATTGCTTATTCATGCTACTCAACTTTGAAATATTTGATCTGCCCCTTTTACCAGTGTCAGTCAAGGGGGCATGTCTTCTGATATAAATTAGATGTGGATATCACTAATTTATGAGGAGCCAGCTATGTGTACACCCTCCTTTGAGAGACGGCACTTGAAAGAGATTGAGATAAGCTGGTAAAGGGGTTTGTGTCTGCCGGCTTGTGGGGTTCTATAATAGAGTGGGCAGTGTCCTAAGGTCATCCCGTGATCCTGCAGTTCTTCATCCACATTTTGTATTTTACTTTACCATTTCCAGGAGGCAGAGTAACTCAACGTTGATTCTCTATGAGCAGATATGACCACAAATTCTTTTTATTGTGGATAAGTCTGGAGATCTGTTTTACGCATGCCAAAGATAGGATTGAAGTTAAATATTGCTTACATGCCCTCTCATGTTATAGTATGTGAATACCCATCTCTGCAGCTTCTTAGGAGGTCTGGGTTTTGCAGCCATTGCTTTGCAGTAAAACTCATTGGCATAGGATGAATCCACTTCTTGTAAATGGCTTCCTTTTGTGTGTAAGACAAATAAGAACCAATTGGTGTTCAACACGACATGTGTACCACTACCATTTATGACTAACAAAAGAAGCCCAGACCAGTCAGTGGATTTTAGTACAGACAGCTGGAAAATCATGGATGCTCATGTTCCCATCCAGACCCAGAGAAACAGAAGGTTTGACAATGAGGCCTAGACATGAGTATTTTTTTACAGATTCTGCAGGTAGTCCTGAAGCAAAGTCAAGTCTGAAAATCTCTGGTCTAGGTAAATCCCACGGCCTTCAGACATGCCAGCATCTCAGAAATAGCTTGTATAACAGCTTAGGATGGCAGAAGGACATGTTAAAATGCTGGGAGATTTAGAAGCCTGGCTTGATCTCTTACTCACTGGTAATGCGATTTTGAGGAAATGATTCTTTTGGATAACATTTGACTTTTAAAGTTTTTATTTTGTGTTAAAGATGTTGGGGAGGAAGGCCATGCCCTGCACATGTGAGAGTCAGAGGAAAACCTCAAATGTTGGACTTCGGTTTCCACCTTGAAACAGGATCTCTTTTTTTGTTTTGTTTTGTTTTTGTTTTTTGTTTTTTGTTTTTTTTTATTGTTGCCTACACCAGGCTATCTGTCCCTCAAACTTCCAGGAATTCTCCAGTCTCAGCTTCCTATCCCAGTAATAAAAGGGTTGCAGATGCATGTACTGCACAGATGCACGAACCCACTGTGGCTTCTGGGGATCTGAACTCAGGTCTTTATGTCTTACACACTGAGCCATCTCTCAGCCCTGACATTTGATTTTAAAACAGACTCACAGGAACTTGCAGAAATATTCCATGGAGATGCTGTGGGGAAAAACTGGACAGTCTGGGAATGTCGTTTACTTGTCTGTAAAGTGGCAACTTTGAAGGAAAAGAGGGCTGTTATGTTAAAGGGCAAAAGTCCAGGAAGACCTCCCTTATTCCTGGCCTCTGTTGTACATGTTTCCTCTCGCAGTGGTGTGTTCTGTCACTGGATCTAGATGCTACAGGTATGAGCTTTTGCAGATGTAAGGTTCCAAATCAGTTGAACTTTACATGGGAGCATTCCATATCAAACAAGCCCTTGGAATCTGGGTCTAGTTGTGGGCAGACATCATTGGGGCTCAGAGAAAGAGGAGCCTAACACATGAGAGATTCTCACTTGCAGGTTCTGGATATGAAAGGGGCCATGTCACACACAGAGTCAGCCTCCAGGATGAGTGTGGTCTTTGACTGATAAATGGCAAGCAAATAGAGGCTCATTTCTGTTCCCCAAAAGAACTGAGTTCTGCCTACAGTCTGAAAAGCCTGGAAGTGGATTTCTTTAAAGAACAAAAGAATGTAGGTGGGACATCCTGCACTTGGACTGGTGGAACTTCGAGTTGCTGACAAGGTGTCCATAAGCTGCTTCTTCACCATAATTTTTTTTAGCAACAGTAGAATATAAATACAGAAGTCTCTGGAGCTTATTCTGGGGCAGGTGTTCAAGCACAAAGGAAATCCCTTCCCTTTTCAGGTTCATGGTCATCTTGGACCGTCTGCCACCAACCTTGTGTAGCAGGTGAGATAGCAATATGATGGTTGGTCTAGAATGATTGTCAGTCTGATGAAATTTAGGATCACCTGGAAGTCAAACCTCTGGGTGTGCTGAGAGGGGGTTTCCAGACAGGATCAACTGAGAAGGGAAGACCCACCATCAAAGTGGGTGGCATTATCCATTGATGACTTAGAAATAAAAAGTCTGGGGGAAAACTGTGTGTCTGCCTGTGTTCTCCATCCTCCACCAATAGCAGACAGTCCAGATTGATCAGCCTTCTAACATGGACCCAAAACCAATGACTCCCCAGTGATGTTTCTGGCTTTCAGTGCAGATTCAGGGCTGTGGAAGAGCCTGGCTTCATTGAGCGAGTTCTGAATTCTGTTTCTGTAATAAGTAGGTAACTATTGTTGGACTACTCAGTCCCTATAGTGTAAGCCAACCTAATGGTCCATTTTTATCATGTGTGTACACATATGCACACATACTGTTGGTTCTGTTTCTTTAGGGAACTCCACTTAATACCATGGATCTAAAAGAAGCAGACTTATTTAAATTACCTGGGGAATTGTGATAGTATAGATTCTCAATGGAATACTGTTGGTGTTAAGATGGCTAATGCTTTCTTTAGAAAGGAATATCTATGCTTCATAGGGCACCCAGGGGCATTCCAGGCCTTTACTATTAAGCACCATTACCAACCCCAATTGTGCCTCCCCGAGTGTCTCATAGCCAAGAAGCTCCTGTGGGTCACAGTTTGATACAACACTAACACACAATGGCTTTGTTAAGAAAACACAAATTTGTGTGGAATTGTATTTTTGGAGTGTGCATGCTATTAATTTCAGCAAGATTAATGTTTTCATGCAGTTTGAAAATCCATCACCCAAGATACTTGATACCAGAAATGTCTCCGATTTTGTAGGGGTTTTTTTTTATTTTTTATTTTATTTTTTTTAGAATACTTGCATTGGCTTTACTGGCTAAGCACCTCTAGCCTGCAAATCCAAAACTCAAATTTGGCACGTGTTTGAGCATCATGACCATGCTTTAAAAGTTTGATTATGAAACCAGTACCAGGTCTGTGAATAGTGCAGTGGAATGGGGGTTAGGGGACTGGTACTGCTGATACTGCATAGATAATGCAGGGGATCTGCTGAGGATGTGTAGATAGTAGAGGAAGATTAGGGAGCTGATGAAAGTGTATGGACAGTGCAGGGAGGTAGGGAATGGTGAATTGGTTGGCAGCTGAAAAAAAAATCTGGGAAATTTTTAATGGATGTATATTTGTTTGTGAATTTCACATGATACCCCAGACTCCTGAAAACAATCAGATCTTTAAAGTAACAGAAGAATATTTATCATAAAAGTTACCTTTGCCTTCTTATGGGGAAGAGGGGCCAAATCATATGAATGTAAATTTAAAATGTGGATTCTATTTATACATTGGTAGTTTTCCCAAGATAAAATTAAATGTCCTCTGTATCCTCTTGACCAATGAGAATAGGACGATGGGCAGTTCTAGGAATGAGACAGGAATAGTCTCCTTGTTCCTTGAGTGTGTTCTTCCCTGATATTCTTGTGAGGCTGAATTATAACTTTCTATCTATTGCATGTAAGTGGGACTTGTATGCAGTTGTTTCTTTTGAGATATCAGTGGTACTCGGTGGGACTCAGAGCTCTGCTTTAGCTGGAGTGCAGAAGATATGGAACCCAGTTCATGCTTGTGCACAGACACACCTGCTGTCTTAATTTTTAAAGCTCTATCATACCATCCTTGCCAATATTGATATGCCGATGCTTATGTAACTCACAGCATAGTCCAGTGGTGATATACTGACATTTATGTAACTCATAGAATAGTTCAGTGGTGATACACTGATGCTTATGTAACTCACAGCATAGTCTGAATTACTTCACTACTTTATAACTATGCCGGGTAAGAAAAGTCAAGTTCTCTTTGACATTTCATTCCTGGTTGTCAATAGCTGACATTTCTCCCCCTACCCCCAGCACTTCCTTTATCCCATCCATCCATCCATCCATCCATCCATCCATCCATCCATCCATCCATCTCTAACCCAAAACATAAAATCATAGCCATTATGTATTTAATAGATATTAGGTAATCCTTGGATTTTCCCTTGATAATAAGATATGGACTTATAAAATTATGTTATTCCTAAGTTCTACAGCATTTTATTATGAAGGTAGAGTAGTGGTGTCATGAATTTAAACTCAACAGAAGTGCAAAAAACAACATTAAAATAAATAAAATGTAATAAGAAAAAGTAGGGCAGATGAAATGGCCTAGTAGGCAAAGGTGTCTGCAGCCAAGCCTGGTATCCTGAGTTTAATACCTGGGACCCACAGGGCAGAAGGAGATAATGGACTCCCACACATTGTCTTATGACCTCCACACTTCCTCTGTGGCATGCGCACACCTGCACACACACATTGGATGGAGGTGACATTTCCCACAGTGACCTGTCAGGCCAGATTTCCTTGACTATAGTGATTGGTTTGCAGATACTCATGAAAACAGGATCTGAGGTGATAAAATGAAACTCTGGGACAACCTGTGGTAGCAAAGACGAGAGAATGTAAACCCACAATTGCTGCAGCCATCTTGCTACCAGAAAATAGGATCATCACAGTCCTAATGTCTGGTGATGCCTGATGTTAAAATACTTTGATTTTTTTCAACGTTAGCTATAAGCTCATCTTTTGTTGTGACTCTAGATCAAGTTTCTTTTCTAGTCCTTTGAAATAAAAATTAAAACTGTGATAGAGATGAAAGGGCTTTGGGTATTTCCTGCAAAGAGCTTGTAGCCTCACAGAGGATTTATAGACAAGCATAATGTACCAAGTTCATTGAGCCTAGAGCTGCTGTTAAGACAGGGGGAAGTAACTAGCACACTTCATGAGTCAAGATGTGGGTGTAACACCCACAGCACAGAACATGACAGCATGCAGCTTTGTCAATATTTGCTCCTGGTCGTGCATCTTGGATCTATTATCGGTCTTGTTGATGCATTGCTTTCCACATCTGATGTGTGATCGCTGCACATCTTGTGCTGCCCGCCCACAGTAACATCAGCTGGTTTTAAAGCAGGAAGTAGAAGTGAATGCATCCTCTGCCCGTCAAGGAGCAGTTGCTGGAGGTGGAGACTTCATGGTTGGCTTAGAGGATGACTTCACATGCTGTAACTGCTTTTAATTGATTTCTTTGATTTGCTTGGATGATGACATGTGAGGTAACGTTGTAAACCAAGTATGCTTATCGGTGGATTACGCTGCTCAGCATTCATCTGCAGTTCATGTGTGTCTTTGAAGATGTTTATTTTAGTGAATCTAATTTTAGTGTGCAGTAGTCTTTTATTTTTGAATCATGACAACAGACGTCTTTTTTTTTAACCCATAGAGTCTTCTATTTCCTTTTTGCATTGCACAGAACTGTACCTCTCCTTTGTTCTGAGTGCAGTCTCTTCCTATGGAAGGAGAATGTAAGTCAAAACATGTAATTTTAGATCTCTCAAAACAAAGAAATGGATGAAAATTATGTTGCTATTATGTTTTATTTAACCCAAACATGAAAAACATAATTGTGTCAAGATATTATAGATGCATAAGTTATTAGCGAGATGCTTTGGAGTTTTACACCAGTTGATAAAGACCAGCATGTAATTTAGACGGTGTGTACATTCAGTTCACAGCAGTCATAACTAAACAGCCTAGAGATAGTCCTAGTATTGGGAAGTCCAGGTTCTAAAGTTCATTAACATAAACAGTGAAGAGCCGTCCTCCTCATAGACTCACTTGTTCAATTGCTTCTCTTCCACAAAGATTTTCAGAACCTCTGCGACTCTGCTGTGGAATGGGTTACTGGTCTTGGTTTGGAAGCAGTAGGTCATTATTCAATTACATAGAAAATTGCCCAATTCGTTGATGAAAGTCAGACTTAGGGATGCTGAATTAAGTATTTCCCTTGAAGATAAATGAAAGAGATGATGTTTTGAAATTTTTCAGAATTTGTATGTAGACTTTCTTCTAATTATATTTGGTTTAAAACTTGGAGTTTAATTAACTCTAGCTTTTTTTCTTCACATGGAAAATTCTTTATTAGTTCTTGGCTTTATGATTTGTTTTCATAGTTATACTAAATAACATATTTAGGGAGCAAAGCAAAAATCTTGATTTAAGAAGATCTCTGCTTAAGAATTAAAAGCTAATGTCAGGGTATTATAAATTTTCTTCCCTAATAGATTCCATGACAAAAACAATCTAGTATAGTGGGCCACCGGACATGTACAGTGTGTTATATAGTTTTCTCATTGTTGTGAGAAATAACTAACAAGAAGCCACTTAAGGGAGGGATGATTTATTTTTATTTTTTATTTTCCTATTAGAGTGTATTAATTATATGTAGTAATAGGTTTCATTATGACATTTGCATACATGGCATACATTTGCATGCATTTGATCATACCCCCCTTTTTTGCTTTGAGGAAGTATCTCACTATGTAACCCTGGCTTCCTTGAAGCTCACTATGTAGACGAAGACGGCCTCAAACTCCTCAGAGATCCACCTGATTCTGCCTCCAAAGTGCTAGAATTAAAGCTGTGCACCACCACAGCTCACTAATCATACTTCCAATAGTACCCTTCCCCCATTCCTATTGATACCCTTCTTCTCCCAACCAATTCTCCAAGAAGAGTTTGTCTTGGCTTACAGTTGGAAGGGCTACAGTACACATGGTGAAGAGAGCGTGGCAGGAGGAGGGGAAGAGAAGCTCATGGTCCCTAGTCAAATTACATCCACTGTCTGGAAGCAGGGAGTGAACAGGAAGTAGGACCCCACTTCCTTCAATGGCTCACTTCCATCAAGACTCAATTTCCTGAAATTCCTACTGCTTTCCAAACAGTGCCACCAGAGGACCAAATGCTCAGACACAAGAAACTCATAGGGACATTTCACACTTACACAACATATTGCACACTGACCATATCAGAAATTTTAGTTATCTTCTGTTTCTACCCGGATGAGTAGAATTTCCTACCTGCATGAAATGCCAACCAGAGCAGGCAGGTGAAGTTTATCCGTTGGTAGGATCTCTGTGTGTTCTGCCTAAAAATGGCCTTTTCCACAGCTGAAGAGTCAGCACCAACTGAACTTCTAGTGTTTTATCTACTTGTTGAGTCCTGATTCCTTAAACCCAAAAAGTAGAAAAGAATTGTCTTGACGTAAAGAGCAGGTGACATTTCTTTTGCTCCAAGGATTCCCAATCCAGGCAAACAGCAGTGGGTGGTTTTCACTTAGGCCTCCTTCCTCTTTCTGGTCTTTCTGGTAGGTTGGGCATGAATAGACCTGTATTATATGGGATTTCTCAGAGAAACAAAACCTACAGTTCTTTTTATATACATGTGTGTACAGAGAGATTTATTACAAGGAATTAGCTCATTCGTTTTGGAAACGGAGAAGTCCCAAGATCTGTTGTTGGTTAGTTGTAGGCCCTGGAGAGAGCCAATGTGTCAGGTCCATTCTGACTCAGAAGACTGGGAATGACAGATGTACCAATTTGAAGGCAGCACAGACAGTGACTTCTAACTCACTCAACCCTTCTGTTCTGTGTAAGCCTTCAGTGGCTTGGATGAGGCTCACCCACACTGGGCCTGGCCATGGGTTTAATCAGTTTGATCAATTTATTGTTCATTTCATCCAGAAATACCTTCAAAGACACACCCAGAATAACCTTTTCAGTATCTGGACACTGTGTAGTCCCATCGAGTAAATGTGCAAACCATCCCAGGGGGTTTTGGTTAAGTCATCTTTGCACAGCATCTCTTCTTTATATATTCAGCTTGTACATTTACATTTAGTAATGTGATTATTCAGCAATAGCAGCTGTCACCTGCACCAAGTAATCAGTGCCATGAGGGAACAAGCTTCAAAGTAATGATAGCGTTCTATATGCTTCTCTGTTGCTGTGATTAAATCTTAACCAAAACGAAATTGGAGGAGGAAAGAGCTTCTCTCATCTTACACTTTGCAGACCATCATTGAGGGAAGCCAAGGCAGGACCTCAAGGCAGGAACTGAAGCAGAAACCATGAAGGAACACAGCATACTGGCTTCTTCTCCATTACTCACTGAGCTAGTTCTCTTACACAATCCCCATGACCACTTTCCTGCTCAGGGATAGCACTAGCCATAGGGGGCTGGGCCTGCCCACATCAGTCATGAATCAAGAAAATTCCCCACAGACATGCCACAGGCCAATCTGATGGAGGCAGTTCCTCAATTGACACCTTCCTTCATCAAACTGACAAAAACTAACTAGAGCAATATGTGTAATTCATTGTGTTGAATGTAAAAATATGTAGATAAGTTTACCTATTCATTATATGTATTTTGAGTATCATCTACTACCCCTTCTCCAAAAGTATTCTGGGAGTAGTAGCACTGGATGGCCTTAATGAAGAACATTAGCATGAGGCTGCCTCCATCATAGTCTTTCCTATCAAAATGATTTCACTGGTGAATCGACACTTGAGTAGAGACAGAAGACAGATGCTAGGGAGCCAGTGCCATGGTTAGGTTGAAAGACAGATGAGAGACAGGGAGTGGAAATGACTGATGTAACCCAGGAGCTCAAAGCTTTAATTCTTCACTATTCATTGAGCATCAGCCACCAACATTGAATCACTGCAGCTCATTCTCTCTTCAGCCCATCACCAGAGACAAGCAGTCAATGACCTCTCATGTTCTGTTGGCTCTTTGCAGGCAAATAAGGGCCTATTGGAATAGTTGAACCAGTTTGAAATGAGGTGCTTGCTGTGTTACGTGGAACACTGCCTCCTTGGAGAACTGCTAGATGAATACATCTGAGAGGCTGCCTATTCTATCGCTTGCTGCACCACAAGGCTTGGTGATGCAAGTGAAAGTTTTTGAAAACATGTGCTGAATGTGTTCTGTTGGCATTCCGGCTGAAGGAAGGAGGCATTTCCAACCCTGAGCTCAGTCCTGGATCTGGACCAGGACTAAGGAGAAATCCTCAGCGCTATTAATGGTTCTTCCTCACTTCTCTCACGTGACTTTATTGTTTGGGTAACATCCCTCTCTCAACAGGGGCTAAAACAAGAGGGAATGGCCCTTGGCGGCCTGTCAGGTTAGCCCAGGAATGAGACTGCAGACCAGGGCTTCGTCCCTCTGTTCTGCCTAAAGGTCAGGTGTCTAGGCACAAATGGTTTCTCTTCCCCAAGCCTCAATTGCCTCTCATGAAAATAAAGGGATGTGCCATGCATCTTTTTGTTTTAAGAATTTTTCATTTTATTTTTATTGTATGTGGCTGGGTGTGTTGGCTGCATATAGGTCTCTGCACCATGCACATCATGTAAATGCCTGGGTGTTCACAGAAGCCAGAAGATGGTACTAGAACCCATGGGACTAGTTATAGATGGTTGTGTGCTGCCTTGTAGGTTCAGGGAATTGAACCTGGATCCTCGAGAAGGGCAGCCAGTGCTCCTAACCACTGAGCAATTTCTTCAACCCCCTGATACATTTTCTAAAGTGTCCATTTCAGTGTATCTCTAAAAGCATTATTTAAATGCCTGTTAAAAATTCATATTCCTAAGCCACTTTCCAGATCTATTCAGTCATAATTTCTAGGAGTGGGACATTGCTGGAATCTACAAATGAATTAGTACTCTAAAAGACTTCTAGACTCAGAAATTTTTGAAAATTATTCGACAGGGAAAATAAAAGGTAGTCTGTATCACATATCTAAATCTACTTTAATTGATATAGACAATTTTTTCATTGGAGATTACAAATCAATTAGTGGTTCAAAAAATCAATGTCACTCATTGTGATTGACAAAAAGAAGAAATGAAACATTAGAAAAGAGCACAACAGAAAAGACCAGGTGCCAGGGAGACGGCTCTGTTGAGAGTGCTGGTCCCAGAAGCAAGAGGACTGGAGTTTGATCTCTGTCTCAGTTAAGGTTACTATGGGCATGATGAGACACCATGACCAAAAGCAACTTGGGGAGTGGGGGAGGGTTTATTTTGGCTTGCACTTCTGTACCACTGTTCATTATTGAAGGAAGTCAGACAGAAGCTCAAAACAGGCCAGAATCTGGAGGGAAGAGCTGATGCAAAGGCCACGGAGGAGTTCTGCTTACCAGCTTGCTCATCATGGCTTGCACAGCCTGTTGTCCTAGAGAACCCAGGACCACCAGCTACAATGGGCTGAGCCCTCCCCAATGAATCACGAAATAAGAAAAGGCCCTACAGGCTTGCCCACAGTCCAATTTTATGGATGCATCTTCTTACCTGAGATTCTCTCCTCTCAGATGACTTTAGTGTGTGCCAAGTTGACATAAAACTGTCCAGCACAATATCCCAGAACACACTAAATCAAAAGCCAGACAAGGTGCATTTGCCTGTAACCCCAGCACTGAGGAGGCTTGAGACAGAATGATCCCTGGAACTCATTGGCCAGCAAGTCTAGCCTCATTGAGTGAGCTCCAGGTTCAGTGAGATTCTGTCTCAAAAGATAAGGTAGAAAGCAACTGAGAAAGACACCTAACATGGACATCTAGCTTTTGTGCATACCTGCACACACACAGAATACCTGCACATACACAGCACACTCATACAAAGTAGAGTCAACTAGACAATAACTAGTTACCTAACACTAGAGAGGGTGAGTGTACATCATGGAGTTTGCAGTAGACACATGCATGTTTCCATGGAGCCATATTATAAATATAATGTAGTATTGGGTTTATAAGCAATGACTTTTTTTTTTTTTATCAAAGATGCTTCTAAAAACACTAGCATAAAGCATCCATATTTCATGGATATATAGAATAGAATATATCTGTATATCAGGAAGTAGCATTGGTGGGCTGGAGAGATGGCTCAGCAGTTAAAAGCCTGACTGCCCTCGCAAAGGATGAAAATTAGTTTCCCTAGCCGGGCGGTGGTGGCGCACGCCTTTAATCCCAGCACTCGGGAGGCAGAGCTAGGTGGATCTCTGTGAGTTCGAGGCCAGCCTGGGCTACCAAGTGAGTTCCAGGAAAGGCGCAAAGCTACACAGAGAAACCCTGTCTCGAAAAACCAAAAAAAAAAAAAAAAAGAAAAAAAAAGAAAATTAGTTTCCCAGCAGCTAGGTAGGGTGGCTCATAATGATCTGTAACTCAGCTCCAGGGGATTTGACACCCCCTTCTAGACGTTGTGGGCACCTGTATACAAGTGTACAGCCTCACACATACATATTATTTTAAAAAATAAACTCTTTTCTTAAAAGAGTTGTATTGTGTGAGGCACTTAAGTGGGACCTGAAAACTCCCAAGCTCCTGTGGTGAGAACAGCAAGAGGCACTGGATAAATAAATCTGCCCTGGCACTGGTGAGTCTTAATGGTTACGAACCTCTCTACCCTCTGTGTATGTGTCTACAGTTTTCTCTGCCCATGAGGCACAAGAAAGATTCCCTTTATTTGCACAGAAGTAGGGCACTTTTCACTCCCATGTTAGCAAATGCCCAGCTTTGATAGCCCAGCTTTTAGCTGAGCTCAGACTCAAGACAAGGCTTGTTGATAAAGCAGACTTGTCAGAAAGCGTCACCATAAACGCCATGGAGCTGTTGATTTAAGGGTTTCGGGGTGTACTGCAGGCCATCAAGCCCCAAACATAGCACGTGGTTGTCTATCTGCGGATTCGGCTCTCCGTTGTAAATCTGTCAGCATTGGCTGTTGAGTCAGCTACTGAGAGCAGAGTGTCTGAGGTCCTGTTTATCCTGTCATATCAGCTTAGGAGAACAGTTTTTTTTTTGTAGCTCTGCAGAATAAGCCAGTCCCCCTGTTAAATGCTGTGTTTGCCTAATGCAGTTTCTTATCTCTATTTTCATTACTGTCTGCTTCTGTGGAACAGGCTTCAGGCAATGTAGTTTCAGCGTTTTCTGACTGAAGGTGCCACTCCGTTTATGAGGTGTTTGTGAGGTCCTGCATGCCGCTGCACTCCTCATAAGGAAGCCTTTCGTTTCTTCTATAAAGGGAATAAAAATAAGGAGCTAAAACGGCATCTATTGGGAAAGGTGCCACTCTCGCTTCATTAATTTACAAAGTGGCCATGTTCCTGTAATCAACCAGATGAGACTATATACAGCCACCAGCCTTGGGAACGTCTCTCAGAACTTCTCTCCAGTTCCTCACTTAAACACAGCCACTATGGATTCTACCTCTGAGCTTTAGATTTGCCCATTTCTGAACCTGCTATACACATAAGCAACAGGAGGTTGCTATTTTGATCCCCTTTTTTTTTTTTTTCTGGGTGGTATGCTTGTGACGCCTATCTGTAACAGTAAAACTCTGACTCCCGTTTGTCTAAAGCATCCTGCTGCAGAGTTTACTCCCCATTCCCTTGTGGATGAAGATTTGGGCTGCCTCTGATCAGTTTGGGGTGATCACAGATAACACCCTGTTGAGTATTCTCTTTTGGGTTGGGTATGTTTAGAGGTGGGATTTCTGCATTCTAATATGTATGGCTTTTATTGACAATGCCAAGTACTTGTCCCAACTGTTTCTCTATGTGTGTGTATGCTTATATGTATATACATACCCACCTCTGTATGAGTTTCCTTTGTGTCGTAGTCAGTGTTCTCTTGCTGTGAAGAGATACCATGACCGTGACAACATTTATAAAGGAAAGCATATAATTGGGGCGGCTGACTCACAGTTTCAGACAACACACAAGCAGACATGGTGCTGGAGAAGGAAGTGAGAAGGAACTGAGCGTTCTATATCTGGGTGGGCAGGCAGCAGGAAAAGGAGAGAGAGAGAGAGAGAGAGAGAGAGAGAGAGAGAGAGAGAGAGAG
>CABHPR010139929.1:0-27774 GCA_902168415.1 Peromyscus melanophrys | reverse complement strand
GGGAGGAGGGAGAACGGGGGGAATCTATGGCTGATATGTAAAGCTGAATTGTATATTAAAATAAAAAAAATAAAAATAAAATAAAAAAAAAAAAACACCATGACCAAAAGCAGTCTGGGGAGGAAAACGATTTATTTCAACCAACATGCACACATCACTGTCCATCATCAGAGAAAGCTGGGTCAGGAATTCAAGAAAGGCAGGATCTTGGAGGCAGGAACTGAAGCAGAAGCCATGGAAGAATGCTGCTTCCTGGCTTGCTTTTCCTACATTACTTAGCCTGCCTTTGTAAATGCCCCAGACACCTGCCCAGGAGTGTCACCACCCACACTGATCATGGCCCTCCCACTTCAGTCACCAATTAAGAAAATGCACTACAGACTTGCCTGCAAGCAAATCTTGTGGAGACATTTTTCCCACTTCCCAAATGACTCTAGCTTGTGTCAAGTTGACATAAAACTAGCAGCAAAAGTATCATTGCACTGATAATTACATAGCCATCTATTTATTCACACAAATAACAACAACAAAAAAAAACAACTCTCCAAGTTTACTTCCCCAGGAAATAAACATGCTCTCATGAAGAGAAACTTTCAGTAAGTATTAATTAGTCATTTTATAGTAAGAATTATTTTTGGTTAAGTGAACAATATTTAGATCCAGGGAGACTTGTGACTGGATCAACCTGTGACCCATTTCAACACTATTTGAGCTTTAGGAGAACTCATCGTTTTCCCTCCCTCTTTTTTAGGAAGAGAACTCACTCTTGGAAGAGGAGAGCAGATCAGGGGAGAAATACCTTTAGCAATGAAATGAAACAGCCATTCTGTGTCCCCCCAGAATGTTCCGAATACTGAGCTTAATGATGTGGAGCAGAAAACAACACACTGTGGCCTGGTTCTCAAAGAGTTTATAGTGCAGCTATGGTTACACTCTTGCACATTAGCATCTGGTCCTGGGAGAATGAATAAAGACAGAAATAAAGTTAAGTCTAAATAGTAACTGAAGAAGAAAGAATGCAGGAGATAACTATGTGGTAGTATAGCGAGAATTTTCTCAAAAGGAGGAACTCAGTAATGTGTTATAGAGTTAGGAAATGATTCTGCAGCAGAAAATGAAAATGTTGGGGAAGGAGCTGGAGCTAACGTCTTGAGGAGGGAAATTCAATCATTTGGGGGGAAGTGATACAGAATAGACTCTATGGATAAGCGACTGGTATCTGGTCAATTGTTCTTGTTTTTATGTTGCATCTGTTTTAGGTGTTTATAGGAATTAAACCCTATATACAAATCCCATAATGCTGGATTCTAAGATAAAATTATCAAAAGCAGAACGCTGTCATCTGAGGTCTGAAGTGTGATGTGTTACCAGCTATGACCAGACTGTTTTGATAACAGTCTAGCCTCTTAAGCTAAAAGATCCAGAATAAGATTGAGTGAGGAGAAACATTTCCATCCTAGGGAAAAACATGTTTTGCCTATTTGTCAGCCTGTCCTTTTAAGGTCTCACCCTTCCATAACTTGCTTTTCAATGCCATGATCTTCTGTAGCCATACACTGTGAACAACTATTAGCAAGAGAAAATTATCCTCAATATCTTGCTGATCTACAGTTTATTTATGTGTCTCAAAAGACTCTCTTCTCTCCTTACCTATAGACTATGGTTAGCATTTTTTTAAAACAAGGTCTATCTCTGTATCATTTTTCCTTCTTTTTTTTAATTAAGAAAATTTTTTCATTCATTTTACACACCAAAGATCCCCCTCTTCCTGTAGCTAGAGTTTTCCTGCCTGGCCCACAATCAGGACAAATATCTGTCACCCGCCAGTCCCACAGCCGCTCAGACCCAACCAAGTAAACACAGAGACTTATATTGCTTACAAACTGTATGGCCATGGCAGGCTTCTTGCTAACTGTTCTTATATCTTAAATTAATCCATTTCTATAAATCTATACCTTGCCACGTGGCTCGTTGCTTACCGGCATCTTCACATGCTGCTTGTCATGGTGGCGACTGGCAGGGTCTCTCCCACTCAGCTTCCTGTTCTCTCAATTCTCCTCTCTGTTAGTCCCGCCTATACTTCCTGTCTAACCACTGGCCAATCAGTGTTTTATTTATTGACCAATCAGAGCATTTGACATACAGACCATTCCACAGCATCTTCCCTCCTCCTGCCTCCCCCAGCCTCCTCCTCCCAACCCACCCTCCACTTCCCCCCCCACAAGAAGGCAAGGCCTCCCATGGGGAGGCACATCCAGTAGAGGCAAGTCCAAGCCCTTCCCCCTGCCTCAAGGCTGCACGAGGTGTCCGTCCCATCATAGGTAGTGGGCTCCAAAAAACCTGCTCAATAGTGGAGAGGGTGCCTGAACTGAACTAGCTTACCTCAGTGATCAGATCGGTGAATACCCTAACTGTCATCACAGATCTTTTCACCAGTGACTAATGGAAGCAGATGCAGAGATCCACAGGCAGAGCTCCAGGAGTCCAGGACAGGAGAGAGAAGAGGGATTCTATGATCAAGTGCATCAGGATCATGATGGGGAAACCTGCAGAGATGACCAAAGCACACTAGTGGGAATGCGTGAAAGTTGGATCACTGGCTATGGAGCCTGCATGGTACTGAACTAGGCCCTCTGCATGGTGAGATAGTTGTGTAGCTTGATCTGTTTGGGGGGCAGGGAGGGGGGTGCTGACGGTAGAATCAGAATCCATCCATGGTTAGCATTTTTCTGCTCTCCAGTCCACTCAGTTGACTGACTCTGGTCCTGATGGCAACAGACTCTTTCACAGATGGCTCAGTGATCTCAATCAGAGGTCAGCAAACATTTTTCAGTACAGATCCAGACAGTAAGCAGATATATTCTGTTGCAACAATTCATATCTTCCGTTGTAGTGTGAACAGAACTATAAACAGTATAAAATAATGAGCTTGGCTATGTTCCAAATAAACTCTAGTACTGGACACTGAAATCTGAGTGGCATAAAAAAATCACATCATGTGATAACATTCCTCCCTTGAGCCTTCTTCAGTCATTTAAAAACATAGGTGCTTAGGATGCATCTCTATTGGTAGAGCGCTCAGGTAGCATACATGAAGTCCTAAGTTCTCTCCTAAGCACCATATAATGCCAGATGTGGTGGCCTGTTGGGGATGTCTTTCTGTATGCTGTGAGTGTGTGTTGCTCTGATTTGGTTGATAAATAAAACACTGATTGGCCAATAGCCAGGCAGGAAGTATATAGTATAGGCAGTATAAGCAGAGAGGAAAATGCTGGGAACAGGAAGGCTGAGTCTGCAGGAGTCACCAGCCAGATACAGAGGATGCAAGATGTGAAGACAGAACTGAGAAAAGCTACCAAGCCAAGTGGCTAAACATAAATAAGAATTATGAGTTAAGTTAAATGTAAGAGCTATTCAGTGGTAGGCCTGAGCTAATGGCCGAGTAGTTTTAATTAATATAAGCCTCTGTGAGTTTACTTGGGTCCAAGCGGCTACAGGACTGGTGGGTGAGAGAGATTTGCCCTGGCCATGGGCCGGGTGGGACACAGGAAAACTTCAGCTACAGTGGCTCACCCCTATAACCCCAGTATTAAACAGGTAGAGATGGGAGGATCATAAGTTCAAGGTCATCTTTAACTACATAGTAAAGTCCATAAACAAATTAAATTTTCTACAATGATGCAATAAAAACAAGCCACTGAGAATATGTAGTTATTGAAAAGGGATTTGGTGCACTGGCTTGTTGGTCAATCCCTGGACCTAGAACATTGACACGTGAACCAACTAACTGCACACAGAGCTTTGGAAGCATTGTATGTATTTCTGTACAGGAGCTCTATATGCTATTAGCCTCTTCCTCCCTTGACATGCTGATGTCTTTGCTCCTACACTGTTCATCTTCAAGGATTCAGCTTGTTCTTTTCCCTATCTCTGTCTGCCATGAAGAGCATACATGTGTTGCTTGTTTAGTCTTGCAACTAGCTTGTAATCCAGCTAAGAATAACACGTGTGGATAAAAATTCCATGATTACAAAATTTTATGTGGAAGAGGCAGAGTAAACCTAGTTGAGTTGGGCACCCATTTTTTTAAATATACATATGCGTGATTTCATATTTTCTCCCAAAGCATTTCGTCAGGTGTCTTGTCTGTTTCCCTTATTCCATCTTTATTTTTTCCTTGTTTCTGATTGGCAGTGCTGGTTTGAATTCAGAGCTTTTCATAAACTAGACAAGCAATCAGCCACTGAACTGTATCTCCAGTCTTTAAAATTTGTGTATATATATACATACGCACATGCAATAAGAATCGGTGAAGAAGGAAGCCATGAATTTGAAGGACAGCAAGGAGGGGTACATAGAAGGGTTTGGGAGAGGAAAAGGTAAGAGAGAAACATAATTGTATTATAATCTCAAAAATAAAATTCCAGCTGCTATAAAAAATGCAATTTATCCCAATTTTTCACATGTGGCTGTGGTTTCTCTTTTATTAACATCATTGTTTCTTACAGCCCTCTTCAGTAACTATAGTGTCTTTCTCACTTAAATTCTTGTTTCTTATGGAGGAAAATGTTTGCAATTCTTCTTCAGTCCTATTTTTCCATTATTAATGTGCATTGTCTTTCTATGCATCACTACATACAAAAATGAAAGGATCATTTATAATGATCACTCAGATCTTAACACCAATACAAGCAAAACGGAATAGTAGCAATGATAATAGCAAATAATTATTATCCAGACACAGGAATGAATCTGTACACCTTTCCATCATCAATATTTCTTAAAAGAAATAGTACAACTCATATTTTATGGAAAAATAAACTGACTCCTAGAGAAAATGTACAATTTACCTGTGACTCCTTGCTAATAAGTGTCAGAGAAAGAATTTGAACTCAGATCATCAGATCCCCAAGCTTACATTTTAACTGTTAAGATTGTTAAAACATAGTAATAATTGGTAGTAAAAATAAAAGGAAGAAAGAAGGAAAATACGGGGGAGGGAGGAAATCTAAGAGTTAAAAGTGGAAAAAAAAATCATTGGAAATTTAAAGACCAAAATCATAGATTTGACTCTGAAGTCTCTGGGGTGTGTGTGTGTGTGTGTGTGTGTGTGTGTGTGTCTGTGTGTGTGTCTGTGTGTCTGTGTGTGACTGGGTCTGGGTCTCTGTCTGTGTGTATGTGTCTGTGTATGTGTCTGTGTGTGCCTGTGGTGTGCCTGTGTGTGTGTCTGTCTGTCTGTGTGTTTATGTACACATGAGAGAGAGAATGGCATATGAGCATCCACGTAAGAGAATATGGTGCATGTGCCACCACACACATATGGAAGTCAGGATAATGTTAGCCTCAGTCCTCACTTTCCTCTTTATTTGAGACAGGGTCTCATGTTTGTCTCTGTGCATACAGGTTAGCTGCCGCATGGCCTTCTCGGGATTCCCCTGTTTCTATTGCCCATCACCAAATGAGCACTGGGTTAGAGGGGTGAGCTGCCAGGCCCAAATTACAGGGGTCCTGGAGACTCCAACTCAGGCCCCTATGCTTTCACAGCAAGTGCTTTACCTACTGAGCCACCCCAACCTACCCTACCTCCCTCCACCCTACCCCATCCCAACCAACCCCACACCACACCCCCCCACACCACCCCATCCCACTCCATCCCACCCCACCCTACCCAACCCCACTCCACACCAACCCACACCACACCACCCACTCCACCCCACCCCACTCCACCCCACTCCACCCCACCCCATCCCACCCCACTGGGCCTCTTTGACCCTGGCTTGAAGTAGCTGCAAATGATTCCATCTTCTTCACTTTTCTCTATAACCATTTTGCTGTTTATAATTCCCATGTTGTTGTCTGGTTCTATATTTATGGAGTCTCATACTTAAACAGCCCCTTTTTTTTCCTTCCTTATTGAAGGAAAAGTACTTCTAAGACCTTGACCCTTATCACATAAGCTCTCTTTGATTACTTAAAATCTGCACTATTTAAGTAAAATCAAAGCCTATCAAAACATATATTTTCTACCTAATGTGGATTGAAATGCATGACTCACTCCGAATGCAAGGGTCACAACATAGAAATCCATTGATACGGGGCTTCTTTGAGATGATTAAGTTCACTTCTTGCAGAATTGTAATCAGCATGACTAGCCTCTTTTACAACATTCAAAACAGAATGAAAGTGACCTCAAGCATGTTGATACAGGACAGATTCCATGTTATTGACAGGCCCACTAGACTCACTCCAATCTCTGCAACGTATTGCCTCTGATTGAAAAGGTCCTTGGGTGTCCTTTCCCAGCCCTGAAAGGAAGCTTCTCCCAATATAGATCATGGAGGGTAATGGCAGGTAACTGAGCAGAATCAATCAATTGTTAATGTCTAATAAATAATGAAACTTCATGGGGTTTGTTCTTTATTCTTCTAAGAGCAAACAGTGCTGCTCATCAAGGCTCTGTGAGTCTTTGCAACATCCATACCCTCGTTCTGCAACTTTCTTTGAAAAACTAATTTTATTGATTGACAGGTGAGAATAAAGAATTCATGGGATACACTTTATGTCACTTTGCTCAAGTTGAATTGAAACTAAGTAGCAAAGAATATAGAAAATCAATATCTTAAGGCAAAAGAATGTTCAGTTTGTATAGTATAAATGCATAGTGTAGTATAAATACATACACTTGTGTACATATCAAGTACAAGTATCTACAACATAAGTTGTGAACAATGTATAATGAATAATATAGTTTAATACACTAAGGTCAATATCTTACATTGGCATGTAACATCTCATAAAGCATTTTCATGTGTATTATTGTATGCCTTAGAATAATTATGTGAGTTTTAAAATCATATTACAGTTCCAATTATAACAAAAAAGGACAGAAGTTAAATTACTAAGTTATTATAAGTATATGTAGCTATTAAGTCTTGGAGGAAGGGTCTAAGAATAAATATTTGGATTGCAATCTCAGTCTCCTTTCCTCTAGGTCACAGGTGTCTCTGAGGAGAAATAATTCAGGCGCACCCAAACATTACAGACTGTGCTAAATTTGCTTCAGACTAACTGGACTCCAGAAACTATGCCGTTTCTTCATTCATCAATACAATCTTTTTATCCCTTGAAGGGAAATCAGGGGCAGCAGGGTGTTCAGGGTTCAATTTCATAAAATTAAAATTTTCTAGAGAAACAAGATAAGAAATTTGTGATAATGAGGAGATAAAAGACCAAAAAAGGAAGCAATAATATGACAGAATCTGGTTGGCAGAAATATATAATCTGTAAATGGAGAGATGGCAACCTGTGTAGATATCGGTTAAATATGAAAAGGTATTATGTATAGTGGAACAATGGACATTCTACTATTACAATAACAAAGCTCCAAACCAGCAGAATATCATTTAAAAATAACAAAAGTACAATCTGTAAGAACGTAACACTGGACTAGAGAGATGGCTTGGTAGGTAATAGTGCTTACTGCTCTTCCAGACAACCTGAGTTAAGCTCCCAGTATACCTTTCAGACGATTCACAACCACCTATCCCTCCAGCTCCAGGAGACTAATGCCTTCTTCTGGCCTCTGCAAGGCCTCATAAACGGATAAAAAAGACTCAAATGGATACACATACGTAAGAAAAAATTAAATCTTTTAAAAAAGAATAAACCAGGCAGTGTTGGTGACTGCCTTTAATCCCAGCACTCTGGAGGCAGAGGCAGGTGCATCTCTGAGTTTAAGGCCAGCCTGGTCTACAGATCAAGTTCCAGGATAGCCAGAACTACACATAGAAACCCTGTCTTGAAAAAAAATTTAAAAATAAAAAGATGTAAAAAGAATGTAGCAATAACAAACCTTAAGAAGATAGAATATTATCTCATTATTATTATCATCATCATCATTATTATTATTGTTGTTGTTGTTGTTGTTATGGTTTTTCAAGACAGGTTTCTCTGGGTAGCCCAGACTGCTCTGGAACTTGCTCGGTAGACCAGACTGGCCTGGAACCCAGAGATCTGCCTGCCTCTGCCTCCTGAGTGCTGGGATTAAAGGTGTGTGTCACTGCAGCCTGGCCTCATTTACATTTTAGTGAGAAAAATCCTCAATAGAAAATGATAACATGTACCGTAAAGAAATGAAACTCACATATAATATCAAGATGACACTAACGAGTGCAATTAAGGATAAGTTCAAAATAAATAATATGCTTGAAGCAGAGATTTTTGCAAATAAATATGGGCCAGGGTTTTCAGATAAAACACAAAACATCTGTGGATAAGGAAATGGCTTAGCCAGTAAAAGTGTCTGAGGCATTGTTGAGGACCTGAATTTGATGCCCAGCATCCATTTAAGAAGCCAAATGTGATTGTGCACACATCTGTAACCTCCCAGAGCTCTGGGAGGCAGAGACAGGAGGATTACTGGGGCTTGCTGTCTGCTAGCCTACCTCCAAATTCAGTGAAAGACCCTCTATTAAAAAATAAGATGGAGTATGATAGAAAGGACACCCAACATCCTTCTTTGGTGTCTGTAAGTGCACCCCACAGATACACATGGACATATACCTCATACACACACACACACACACACACACACACACACACACACACACCCATGCACGCACACACACGCATGCATGCACACACGCACTTACATGCATAGATGCATACATATATATATAGAACATCCAGTTATGTTTCAATACATATAAATGTATGTCCCAAATATCAGAACATATTCATCTTTTTTTAAATATTTAGAGAGTGTATTTCTATATTATGTACATAGATGTTTTGCCTGTATGTATATCTTTGCACTGTGTGCATGAAGTGCCCACAGAGGCCAAAAGAGGCCACTCAGTCCCCTGGGACTGGAGTTGTATGACTGAAAGCCACCGCGTGGGTGCTAAGAATTGAACCCGGATCCTCTGGAAGAACAGTCAATAATCTCAAATTCTGAGCCATCTCTCCATCCCCTCATATTCATTTTTAAGGGTATCTTAAGCAGTGTGACATACTTTTAAATGTGGCAATCCAAATTACGCCAGAATCCCTGGGGGAAACTAGCAGAAATCAGCTATGACAGCCTACGAAATAAGTGATTTTGCTGTCTTTTCTTCAGGCTTGCAAACACTAATTCAAGCCATTATTGGTGCTTTCTCGCTGTGATCACTGAAGCCATCGTAACCTGCTGAGTGTTTCTAAGTAGATCTCAGTTTCGCACTGTTATGACTTAGGTGTTCACTGTTCCGCATCTCCCCCACCCCCGTTTTGCTTTGACTATGAAATAGCCGATGTTGGCTCCTGCATTGAACACGTGTTCGCCAGCAGTGGAACCGATGTGAGAGCGAGTGGAAACTGAGAAGTCGGCCTTAGCTGAAGGAAATAGATTCCCCTGGTTGTGCCTTTCAGTGTTATGCCGGGTTCTTGGCCCCCTTCCTCTCTCTAGGCTTCCTTTTTACCATCTGGTGAAGAGCTTCTTCCACACGCTCCAATGGGACGATATTCTGTCTCACCACAGACACAGAGTCACCAGAGAACTGCAGACTGAGGACTGAAAACTCTGAAAGTGTGTTTTAATAATGTGTTCCTTTAAGTTATCTCTTGATCACACTGAGGACAAAACTAATGTATCCACCGTGGTTTCATGTGGCTTAGACTCATGCTATCGTGTTGAGCTGGTACACCTTCTAAGGTGCAGAGCCTACTACCAAGTCCTAAACGGCAAGACCACGCCCTTGGTGATATTAACAGAGTACTCTTGGTACCCCAGTTAGTTCTCAGTCTGTGGCTTTGGATTCCTCTCCTGTAGTGTGGTCTCTCAGTCCACATGTATACTTCCTCCATGGTTACACCTGCTGTGAAGTGACACCAATGGGAAGCACGCTGGAGATAGCGACATGCTGTTTGGACTTCTCGCCTCCAAGACTGTGAGATGGATAAGTTCCATCTTTTAACAGAAAACAGAAAACAGGCAGTCAATGCAGGTATCTTGCATGAACGTTTTCCTCCTGAGCTACAGGAAGGAAATGAGTAAAAAAAAAAAAAGAAAAGAAAAAAAAATCTGCGACACTCTTCAGCAAATACTGGGGACTGGAGAAGTGGCTCAGGGGCGGCTCCTCTTACAGAGGACCCAAGTTTGGTTCTCAGCAGCCACTGACAGTTCACAACTGCCTGTAACTCCAGCTCCAGGGGAAACCATCACCCCCTTCTGGCAATTATTGGTACTGCATGCCCACATAATCAAACATAAAAATAGTCATTTAAAAAAAGAGAGAGAGGAGAAGGAGGAGAGGAGAAGAAACTGACAGAGGCTTACACTCACTAAATTGTCTTTAATTCTCACAATGCAACTTGAAGACAGACACTTCTAACCTATCCTACAGATAAAGAAAAGGAGATTTGAAGAAAACTTATCTGGGCAAAAGAGAAACATGAACCTTCCCATGTCTGTGTGTTCACTCTTCCCACTACCTCACCTTTGTAAGAAGTGTGTGATAATCAGGCTGAGACGTTCAAAGACAGAGACTTGGTCCATGGTGAACACTCTCAGAGCCAATGAGACCTCTCTACAGGGCAGATTGTGAAGTCTGCTCACAAAGGGACAGTTTAGTTTCCACAGCTATGATGACAGTGTGTGGATATCACCTGACAATGCAACAGTGGGAAGAGCCTTGGATCTACAGACCTGCCAGACTTTTGTCGTTTTCATGAATGAACACTATGTGGTAAAGAAGAAGGTTAATCAAGCTTTACATCACTTCACTCATTGTATATATTTACACCCAACATGTTTGTTCTGCTTTTTTAAGTAAATGTGCCATAGTCTGTGAAATATTTTCAACTCTTAACTAGAGCCATTACTACTATGACCCTGGAGACATGATTTGTATTTAATTTTGTGGGAATCTATAAAATAAGTAATCTGATAGCTTTACTAGGAAAGATTCAGATCTTGTTATTTCTCATTTAATCATAAGGACACAGGACATAACAACTTTTGACCAAAGGCATTACAACCTGAGATGGAAAGGAAGAATGGCCAGTTTAGTGATGCTTACAGTCCAGCTAAATGCTGAGCCAGTGATGGGCAAACTGAACAGAATAAAGTTGTAATCAAGAGATTGTCCACAACTAAGCAGAATGGATTATTTTTCATGAGACAATGGCAATTAATTGAGAAAGCTATGTTTCATTTAAGAAAAAAAAATAGAATGAGGCAAGAATTGGTTCTCTTTTACCATTCCAGGTGTAGGCATTATGCTACATACGTGACCTAAAAAGGACCACATGTTCTGAAAATCACAGACATACTCATCCAACGGAAGCAGAAATCATGCCAGACACATCTTCCTCTACCTCTCTCCACTGTATGTTTTGAGGCATCATCTCTTATTAACCCTGGAGCTCATAGGATTCCTGCTAGGCAGTGAGCTCCAAGGGTCCTCCTGTCTCTGCCTTCTCAGCACTAGGATACATGTGTATGCCGCCATGCCCAGCTTTTTACACTAGTGCTGGAGATTTGAACTCAGGTCCTGACGCTTGTACAGTAAGCACCTGACCAACGGAGTCCACTCCTTGGCTTCTTTTCAAACATATATACACGCATATATTTACTTATTCAATTAACACTTAACTGCCTCATGCGGCCTGAACATTAGATATTGGTAAATATAAGCAACTGTGAACTAATTTCTACTCTCTAGAACTTCCAGATTTACAAAAATCAGACTCGGCATTTATGACATGTTAACTAGTCATGTAACTCATTCTGTAATCCTGAACTAAATAAGTAAAGCAGACTATTCCTGGACTTTTGTAAGGGGGAGAGTAGTTGGCCATGAAAAGGACCTAAAAAGCTATGTGGGTATTGGAAGGTAAAATGAGAATTCCAGAGGCATTTTAGGAAGGGGGACATATGGGGACACAGTCTGACTATAAGAATAAGCTATCCTTTTCTGGGCTTCCTGGTCATTGAACAGTCTGGCACCTTCTTGCTATATTCTAAGCTTCAGTCACCCTGGAATTCCTTTCCATCCCACAGAGTCCATTTCTCTCTCCTGTGCCCATGCTGCTTTCCCTCCCTGAAATGATCTTATCCTTCAAACTCTACATTTCTCAACTGTGCTCATTTTCCCAATCTGCCATTCACGTGCATCTGCAGCTTCTTGCTCACTCCAGGTGAGAGTTAGCTCATGTTCCTTGAAAGAGGAAATTCCCCAGATAAACTGATTAGGGTACACAATATATTGGGGGATACAATATCACCACATTCTCAAACTCAAGACCTTTTTCATTGATGTGATTGTTGTATATGCACCTATTGTCTCTCCCTGCTAGAAGGTAAGATTCTGTTGCATTTAAAGTATTGCCTGGCTCATATTAGTCATTTCACTATCATCTGTCTTAAAACTTTTAGATGTGTAGGGAAATGTCAAGCGTATTTAACATAAATATTAAAAATGTGAAAAAGAGGTGACTACAAAAAAAATCTAAAAGAATGGTATACTCACAATTTTAACCTGAGTACTAAAATGTGATCGCAAGCCTTTTAGTAACTGTTGTTCGTTTGCTTAGAATTGCACTATTCCTCATCATGTGATCCCTCATGGTGACCTCAGCTGTTACAGATGCCCTAATTGCTGAAATTATAAACTGAGCCAATGTGGCACCCGAGACAGATCTATGGAAAATTTAACCCCATTTCAATATCTCTGCACTCATTTACCTGTCCACTTAGAGAAAAATATATTTCTGTGATATCCAGAGGCATGAAGAATAATGAAGAAGGGATGGCTGGAATAATCAAGACATCGAAGTTCTCAGCTGTGCTTTCCAAAATGCTAAATGTCCTGATGAAGGAATAAATATCTTTCTTGTCATAAATTTTATTCTGTGTCCTCAAAGCAGCTCTTCCATGTCCTTCTCATCCACACATCCTTTACCTATCACAGTTCCATGTTTTAAAATGCCAGGCCAGAGTGAATTCATTTTCTATCTCTCTGGTTTTAAATTTATTTTCTATAACTTAATTACACAACTTTTTTGTTTAATTTGACTCACCTGATTTCATAGCTGGATAAAGAATAAAATGAGGAGGAATCTATTTTAGGTATAATGATTTTCCCCGTCGTCTTGTCTTAACGCCAGTTAGAGGTGCAGGCCATCAACACATCTTCCGTCCCCTCTGTGCCTCCAGATGCTCCATGCCATCTGTTAGAGCTGGATGTTCCATTAAACACTCCTCTTGTTTAGGTCTCACCAGAGATTACCTGGGAGTAATCTATTCAAAAATCTATGTTTGGCACTTGATTAAATGTGGAAAATAATTAGGTCACTATATTTAAAACATATGCCTATGGGGGTAATTCTCCATTAGTGAATCAATTCTATTCACTTGGGGAACTTAGGAAAATTCATCATGCTTAGTGCCCTCAGGTACTCAGGTACTCAGTGCCAAATCCACCATGATACCGGCCTCTGGCACAGGACCATCTGCCTCTTCACCTGTAGAGATCGATGGAACCTCCAGGATGCTGTCTCCATAGTCTCTTCCTGCTCCAATATGGTCCTTCAGCATCAGTATCACCTGAGCAGAGCATCAGGCCCCCTCCAAGATAAAATAAATTAGAATCTTTACAGAATTAGGTCCCAGGAGATACATATGTTTGTTTAAAGTATGAGAAACCTTAGTCTGCTCTACTCAAGACTTTTGCCCATGGTGCTCTTTCCCCCACCCCAAAAGATGCTATTCACAAAAACAATTCGAGTAGAGACTGTTGTATTTAAAGGTAAAAATACAACTTACAATAATCTTAATAAAATAGTGTCTTGAGGTGAACTCTTATGCAACAAACGTAAGAAAACTAGTACTAAAAGAATTTCCATTTTACCTTAACTGATTTTTTACATCAAAATGCTGAATTTGTTAATTGTACTTACTTCTATGCCTCTAGAAGAACAAGATGTTTCTCCAATCGGTTCAACACAATATGCATTTACTTTGCCTCATCAAGATTTTTGTTTAGTTTACTCCCAAGTCTCCTCTTTCTCATTTAAATCCTCTCTTGTGGTGTTTTGTTTCAAATTCATTTCATACATTGAATGAAAGCATGGTATAAATTCCTTACAAGACCTTCACATGGTCACATTAGCTTCTAGTTTTCAGAGCTCTGTGGTCCAAGTAACAAGACAATCTTTATCTTCTGGTTAAAGATGAAGTAACCAATATTATAGTAACCAATATTATAATAACTAATATTACAGTAACCAATATTATTGTAACCAATATTAAGACCACAAAACCAACATATAAATAATGAACCTCTGCTTACAGCCCACACTGTTGATTCTAACTCAATGTGTAAACTAATTTGTTTTCCTATAATGAAACTTCTTTTATAGCATCTATATTCCATAGATTTTTTTACTTTTAGTTAATAATAACGATAATGCACAAGTTCTAAAATTTTGCATGTAAAGTTTCTATCTGCAAGCTATTTGACAAGATGTGGTAAGTGTGAGCCTGAGTGAGCCTTACAGGCAAAGTGAGTGACTGGCATGTGGCTCAATTAAAAATTTCTCAAAACTTCTGAACTTTTCCTTTTATGAGCCCTCCGATTTACGCACACGAATTCTAAGATCGTTTTGGCAACTGTGCTTTGGAAACAGGCATTTAGCACTAGGCAGACTGTGGGAAATTTCTGTTTCCATCTCCTTTGGACTGGGTAAAAACCCTTGAGGAAAACAATAAAGTTTGGGACGTTGTCAGGATCATAAATATTCAATTGCTAGCTTCTTTAGAGGCAGAAAATGTAAAGTTTTACAGCCATAAAGTCTAGGTTTACTTAGAGAAACTGATTACGTGCCTTAATTATCTTCCTTAAAATCATTTTGATATTTGGAATTTTGTGAATGGCAAGTGCATTACTAGGGATAAAAGAGATTTAAATATAGCTTCCAAGATATCTTTTCTTTATACCTGGCTTTAGGAATTACTTATAAAATTTCACAATTTGATTAAAAATTAAAATGACAGCTGTAGTCAACCAAAGGGGAAAGACCCCATCAATAATGCATATGACAAACTATCTAAGGGATAGCTAATAAGTTTAGATTTGTGGTGAATTATTAACAAGTAGAAAAGCATATGTGATTCTGTTCTTTTGCCTAGGTTTGGACTATTTCTGCCTTTGTGAATTTGGCAATAGATTCTCTTTATGAAATTCAAGGTGAGAATCTAGAAAACTAGAGGAGTCAGAAGGGAAGTATTTTTTATGTTGCTTTTTAATATCAACCATTGTTTGGGATGGAAATACTCCTTGGAGTTTCTAATCGAAATTCTTAGACTTTATATGTTGTGCTCCGCTCTTGGCTAGGATGGACATTGTACTAACTTCCACACATGCACCATCATCACTTGACCTTGAGAATTAAACTTCCTCACTGTCTGAGCAGGGTTATAGGTGAACAATGTAGTACTACTGAGGGGGGAATGGCTTTGCACTCATCAGAAGGTGCTACATGCCCGATGGGCCTTTTTGTCTACCTGAAAGTACTTAATTATAACATCATGTCTTTGTTGAAATAGCTAGGCCCAATTGTATCTGAAGGAGTTGTTTAAAAATGTTAGATACCTCCAAATCTTCAGGCATGGCATGAAAAAATTGCTACTTTAATAGCACAATGCCCTTCCAATAAAAGCACAGCTACCATCAAAGCACACAGCTTGATGCCCATGATGCAGGGGCTGGGTGTCTAAAGGACTGCCAGAGCTCACTCAGACCAGCCATGTACCTCTACCTTCAGGCTTGCAAAGAACCACGCCTTGCTACATAAGGCAGCCAGTTCCCTTCTCTATATCTCAGAAAGTATATCTGCTGGAGGAAAGCTGGTCATATACATCTACTAGAGTAGCAAGGGACTTGTATGTAATGTTAATATCCCACTCTCTATTAAATAGGAACCAAAGAAGAAGGGAGTTCAATATAGATGTTGAGCAGCACAACCTAAATTACCAGCTTTGTTCATTTTGATCAAGTTTAAAAGTAAACATTCCAGCCAGGGAACAAGGTAGGAAAATTTCAGACCTTCACCACTCCCTCAGTTTCTCTAAATCCAATCTCATCTCCAGCTCTACGGCAGACCACCTACTGCAGTCTCCCTTCCCCTGCCCCCATATCCAGGGGATCACACAGATCTTCCAAAACAAACTTTCGTTCCCCTACTCACTGTTTTATGCCAGCCCCCAACTCCAGAAGGAATTCAGTGGGAACCCTCAGTCCACTCCAGCCAGGAAAAAAAGTAGGCTGACTTCACCCATCCCTCCTTTCTTCCAAATTCAAACCCTCTGTCTTATTCCCAGCTCTGAAGCAACTGCTGTGGCCTCACCCTCTTCTCTGCACCCTCCCCTCATCTCCATAGGATCACTTAGACCTTTTCCTTCCCATTCATTCTGTTTTCCTATCCCCCAACTCCAGTAAACATTCTCTGGGAAGCTCCAGCTAATCCCACCAGAAAAACAGGTAAGCCAGCTAAGCAAGCAGGCCAGCTTCAGACCTTCACTCTCTTCCATCTCCTCCATATCCAATCCCCTACTCTTACTCCCAGCCACAGCCTCTACAGAAAGCACAAGAAGGAAAATTCCTACCTAAAGAGTTTAGCCAACACACACACACACACACACACACACACACACACACACACACACACACACACACATTGGATAGAGAGATGATAGATAGATAGATAGATAGATAGATAGATAGATAGATAGATAGATGATAGATAGATAGATAGATAGATAGATAGATAGATAGATAGATAGATAGATAGATATATAGATAGATAGATAGGAACCAACAATCATTGATCACTGATATCTCCTAACATCAATGGTCTCAACTCCCAAATAAAAAGACACAAACCAACAGAATGGATGGAAAAATAGGATCCATCCTTCTGCTGCATCTGAAAAACAAACCTACAAGGATAGACATCATCTCAGGGCAAAGAGTTGGAAAAAGATATTCCAAGCAAACAGATCAAAGAAGCCAACTGTTGTAGCCTTTATAATATCTGACAAAAATATACTTCAATCCAAAAACTAATCAGAAGAGATAGGGAAGGGCATTACACAACCATCAAAGGAAAACTCCACTAAGAGGACATTTCAGTTCTTAACTTCTATGTGTCAAACACAAGGATTCCCAAGTTTGTAAAAGAAACATTCTTAAATCACATATTGACCCTCACACACTGACAGTGGGAGACTTCAACATCCCACTCTTACCAATAGACACATCATCCAGACAAAACTGGATATCAACAATAACAGAACTTATACAAACTCATGAAAACTAAACAACCCTCTACTGAATGAAAAATAGGTCATTTTCAAGAAAATGAAGCCTTTCCAGAATTGAATGAAAATGAATACACAGAATACTTATATGTGTGGGATGCTGTTTTACAAGGCAAGTTCATGGCACTAAGTACCTACATTTAAAAAAAAATTGGAGAGATCTTATACTATTAACTTAACAGCATACCTAAAAACTCTAGAACAAAAAGAAGAAATCATGCCCTAAAGGAGTAAACAGCAAGAAATAATCAAACTCAGAGCTGAAATCAGTAAAATAGAAAAAAAAAATCAATGAAACAAAGAATTGATTCTTTGAGAATTCGTAAGATTGACAAACCCTTATTCAAATTAACAAAATTAGAAATGAAATGTGGGACATAGCGACAGGCACTGAGGAAATCCACAGAACCACAAGGGCATACTTTATAAACCTGTACCCCATCAATTTTCAATTTGAAAATCTAAAATAATTGTAAAATTTTCTAGAGACTTACCACTGACCAAAGTTAAGTTAAGACCATATAAACAATTTTAAAAGACATATATCCTCTGGTGAAAAAGAAGCCCTAATTAAAAATCCCCCAATTAAAAAAAAAAAAACAAGCCCAAGACCAATGGTTTTAGCACAGAATTCTACCAGAAGTTCAAAGAAGAGTTAATGCCAATACTCTGCAAATTATTTCACAAGTTAGGAACAGAGGTAATATTGTCCAATCCTTTCTGTGAAGCCATAGTTACATGGATACCCAAACCACATAAAAATCCAACAAAAAAATCCAGACCAATTTTCCTTATGAACATAGATACAAAAATTATCAATTAAATACTAGCAAACCTAATCACAAAACACATTCAAAAGACTATCCACCACCATGATCAAGTAAGCTCCATCCCAGCGATGCAGCAATATTAACATACAGTGATTGTTCAGCATTCATAAATCAATGTAATCCACTATGCAAATAAACTAAAAGACAAAAAACAAATGATACTCTCAGCTGCAAAATCCCAACATCTCTTCATGATGAAAGTCCCAGAGAGATTAGGAATGCAAGGGACATACCTCAACATAATAAAGGCATTTTACAGAAAGTCCATAATCAAGATCAATTTAAAGAAAGAAGAAAAATACTTTCTGAACCAAGATCAGCACCAACATCAGCAATTAAGAAATGGAACATCATGAAATTGAAAAGTCTGTGAAAGGCAAAGGACACCATCATTCACACAAAGAAGCAGTCTACAGAATGAGAACAGTGGTTTGGGTTTTTTTTTGGTTTTTTTTTTTTCGGGTTTTTTTTTTTTTTGTTTTTTTTTGGTTTTTTTTTTTTTTTTTTTACCACCTACACATCCAATAGAGGGCTAATATCCAAAATGTATAAAGGACTCAAAAAAACTAGATATCAAGAAAACAGCATGTATTAGTTAGGGTTTCTGATGACATGAAGAGACATCATGACTATGGCAACTCTTATAAAGGAAAACATTTAATTCAGGCTGGCTTACAATTTCAGAGGTTTAGTCCACTGTCATCATGGCAGGAAGCAAGGCAGCATACAGGCAGACATGGTGCCGGAGAGGTAGCTGAAAGTTCTACATCTTGGTCTGCAGGCAACAGGAACCAACTGTGTGTCACACTGAGCATAGCTTCAGCAAAGGAGAACTCAAAGTCCACCCCCACAGTCACACACTTGCTCCAACAAAGCCACACCTCCTAGTAGTGCCACTACCTAAGGGGAGCCACTTTCTTTCAAACCACCACACAACCCAATTAAAAATGAACTAACAATCTAAACACAGAATTCTCAAAAGAGGAAACTCAAATGCCTGAGAAACACTTGAAGAAGTGTTCAGCATCCTCAGTCATCTGGAAAATGCAAATCAGAACTACTTAGATTTTATCTGACACCAGTCTGGATGGCTAAGATGAATAAAACAAGTAACAGCTCATGCTGGCAAGGATGTGGAGTAAGAGGAGTACTCATCCATTGCTGGTGAGGGTTCTAACTTGTATGGCCACTATGGAAGTCAGTGTGGCAGCTCCTCACTCCTCGGGAGATGGGAATCAATCTATTCCAAGATGTCGCTGTACCACTCTTGAGCATATAGCCAAAGGATGCTTTGGTATACTACCTAGACACTTGCTCAACCATGTTCACTACTGCTCCATTCATAATAACCAGGAATTAGAAGCAACCTAGATGTCCCTCAACAGAAGAATGGATAAAGAAAATGTGGTACATTTATGTAATGGAATATCAACAGGCCATTTTTTTAAAGTGAAATAATGAGATATGAATACATGAAGGCAATCTAAATATTGAGGGAGACCATGCCCCACTGACCATCTCTTGTCACCAAATGAAGCTTCCAGTACTGGGATTGGGTTACATCTAATTGAGATATTGACCAAAGGTTTCCATGGGAACCCTCAAACAACCTAGAATATTGTCAAGACTCTAAGTTGTTCTCCATAAAGGATGAAACGACTCCATTTCTTTCTTTTTTTTTTTTTCTTTTTTTTTTTTGGTTTTTTTCGAGACAGGGTTTCTCTGAGTAGCTTTGCACCTTTCCTGGAACTCACTTGGTAGCCCAGGCTGGCCTCAAACTCACAGAGATCCGCCTGGCTCTGCCTCCCGAGTGCTGGGATTAAAGGCATGCGCCACCACCGCCCGGCACGACTCCATTTCTGAAGACAACACCTACACAATTCACTGGACTTGGAGAAGTCAAGCTGGTAAATCATAGAGCCTTCATCCCTATGTGCTACCATATTTGTTACAGAAAGATACTCTACACACTATCAAAGGAGAAATATAAACACCAACCAAGCCACAAACCTTTTGTTCAACAATGCTGCTCTGCCTACAAGATATGCTAGTGCAATGGCGGCACAAAGTTTGTGGGAGTAACCAACCAATATCTGATTTGACTGAAGGCCCACTCCATGAGATGGACCCATACCGAACATTGCTTTGGTGACCAAGAACCTGAAACTGGATAAAACCCAGGAAACTAGTATAAAACCAAATATGCACTGTATAAAAGTAAATTAATTAATAAAAAAGTAACAATAAAATGATTCCTGATGACATTCTGCTATACTCATAGATCAGTGCCTTGCTCAACCATCATCAGAGATGCTTCCTCCTGCAACAGATGGAAACAAATACAGAGACCCACAGCCAGACGTTATACAGAGAGTGAGAGACCTTGGAACTCTCAGATGTAGAAGGGATCTCCATCAAATTCATGCCCCTCAGTGTTCCAGGAACCCTGCTGAAGAGGAGGCAGAAAGAGTATAAGAGGTAGAGAAGATGAAGGATTCCAAGAAAACAAGGCCCTCTAAATCAACATGATAGACACGCATATGAACTCACACATATGAACACACAGACTGAGGCAGCATGCACAGAGCCTGCAGGAGTCTGTACCCAGATGAGGTTCAAGAACTGAAGGGGAAAGTTGATACATGCCCCATCTCTTAACTCAGAGGCTATTTCTAATTGATAACCACATGCAAATGAAAATTCAGTTTCCTCCCAGGGACTCTCACAAGAGAAACAAAGTACTCTTAAGACAAAGCTGCATGCTCAGCAGTAGATGGTCAACAGAAAAGGAACTCAGTGGCGTCTTTAAAGGTTCCATATCTTAAAATGTCTTGTCAGGCCTTTTTTAAATTTTATATTATTTTTAATTTATTTTATATTCTCTTTTACCCCATAGATCCTTTGTATATGTATTACAGCTTCCAGTTTACTGTTTTTCTGGGATTCCTGAGTGTGTGGATGAGTGGGTCTCTGTTTCTTGTGCCTTCTCTGGGGCTCTTTTCCTTCTCCTTATTTGTCTTGTCCAATACCGATGCATTAGTTCTTGTTGTATCACATATATTACTATATTGCATTATATTATCATCCTGTAGAAGCCGGTTTGTTTTCTAATATGAACCAGAAAGGGGGTAGATCTGGGGAAGAGGGGAGGTGAGAGGAACTGAGAGGAGTAGAGAGAGGGCAAACTATAATCAGGATATATTATGTGAGGAAAAAAATCTATTTTTATCACGAGGGAAAAATGCAAAGCAAAAATAGAAAGAAGGTCCTGAATAACGTAATTGAGGGAGTTGAGGAAACACAGGGGTAATTGGCGTAGGAAATGGGGGAGGTGCAAATAATGTAAATAAATCACATATGAAGTTCTCAAAAGTGAAAATTTTAATTAAAAACAGAAACAAAAATAAATAAATAAATAAATAAATAAAAATTCAGGTGTGTTTATTCACAAAATAAGAAGAAGAAAAATAAGCTGTTAACATTTTTAAAGAAGGTGAAAAGTACTTTAATCAGTAAAAGCATGAATATAAATATTTTCTTACAATACAGTATTGACATGCCTATTTCATACTCAACCATCTGGGGAGTTTGTCTGTTTGGATTTTGCTTTCAAAATAAAAATAACATCTGTTTATTGACAAATGCTTGGAATATGTAGCGATAACCTACAGGTAATACAAGTCCTTTACCCCAGACAACTACTGTTCTGTACTAAGAGGTACACATAAAACAAGTCAGTCGCCGGGCGTTGGTGGCACACGCCTTTAATCCCAGCACTCGGGAGGCAGAGGCAGGCGGATCTCTGTGAGTTCAAGGCCAGCCTGGGCTACCAAGTGAGCTCCAGGAAAGGCGCAAAGCTACACAGAGAAACCCTGTCTCGAAAAACCAAATAAAAAAAAAAAAAAAAAAAAAAAAAAAAAAAAAAAAAAACAACCAAGTCAGAATATGAAAATTTTATTTATTTAAAAAAATTTTTATTTATCTTACATACCAACCACAGATCCCCCTCTCAACCCTCCTCCCACTCCCTCCACCCCCACCTAACCCCCCTAGACCCACCCCTCATCCCCTCCTCCAAAAGGGTGAGTTCTCCCATGGGGGCACAGCAAAGCCTGGTACATTTAGTTGAGGCAAGGCCCAACCCCCCTCCTCCCTCCCCCATTTCTCCCCCGCCCCTGCCTGCCTCAAGTATGAGCAAGATGTCTGACCATAGGTAATGGGATCCAGAAATCCAGCTCATGCATCAGAATTAGATCCTGATCACACTGCCAGGGACCCCTCAAACAAACCCAGCTACACAATTGTCTTCCGTACGCACAGGGTCTAGTCCGGCACATGCAGGTTCTGCAGCTGTCTGTCTACAGTTCATGAGTTCCTATGAGCTTTGTTCAATTGTCTCTGAGATTTCCCCATCTTGATCTTGACTCCCCTTGCTCATATATTCCCTCTTCTATCTCTTTGACTTGACTCCCAGAGCTCAGCCTGGTACCCAGCCGTGGATCTCTGCCTCTGTTTCCATTATTTACTGGATGAAGGCTCTATGATGACAGTTAGGGTATTCACCAATCTGATTACTGGCATAGGCCAGTTCAGGCACCCTCACCACTATTGCTAGTAGTCTAATCTGGGGTCATCCTTGTGGATTCCTGGGAATTTCTGTAGCATCAGGTTTCTCCCTTACCCCATAATGTCTCCCTCTATCAAGACATTCTTTCATTGCTCTCCCACTCCATCCCCTCCCCCAGCTCAACCATCCTGTTCCCTTATGTTCTCGTCCCCCATCCCCTCCCCTCTATTGCACTTCCTCATCCCCAGTTTACTCATGGACATCTCCTCTGTTTCCCCTTCCCAAGGTGATCCATATGTCCCTCTTAGCGTCCTCCTTGTTTCCTAGTTTCTCAGGAGTTGTGAGTTGTAGTCTGATTATCCTTTGCTTGTTTGGTATTTTAATGTCTAGTTTCTTGAGTTCTTTATATAATTTGGAGATCAGCCCTCTATCAGATGTGGGGTTAGTGAAGATCTTTTCCCATTCTGTAGACTGTCATTTTGTTTTATTTACTGTGTCTTTTGTCTTACAGAAGCTTCTCGGTTTCAGGATGTCCCATTTATTAATTGTTGACTCAGTGTCTGTGCCGTTGGTGTAGTGGGATTTATTTTGAGGTCTTGGATCCACTTGGATTTGAGTTTTGTGCATAGCGATAGATATGTGCATGGTGATAGATGATAGATAGATAGATAGATAGATAGATAGATAGATAGATAGATAGATAGATAGATAGATAGATGATAGATATGATATGATATATATCTATTTGCAATCTTCTACATGTTGACATCCAGTTATACCAGCACCATTTGTTGAAGATGCTTTCTTTTTCCATTGTACAGTTTTGGCTTCTTTGTAAAAAATCAGGTGTTCATTGGTGTGTGGATCAATGTCAGGATCTTCAGTTTGATTCCATTGATCCACATGTTGGTTTTTATGCCAATATCAAGCTGTTTTTATTACTATAGCTCTATAGTAGAGCTTAAAGTCAGAGATGGTGATGCCTCCAGAAGTTGCTTTTTGTTATTGTAAAGGATTGTTTTAGATATCCCAGGTTTTCTGTTTTTCCATATGAATTTGATTATTGTTCTTTCATGGTCTGTAAAGAATTGTGTTGGGATTTTCATGGGGATTGCATTGAATCTGTAGAATGCTTTTGGTAAGATTATCATTTTTATTATGTTGGTTCTACCTATCCATGAGCATGAGGGATCTTTCCATTTTCTGATATCTTCTTCAATTTCTTTCTTCAGGTACCTAAAGTACTTGTCTTACAGGTCTTTCACTTGTTTGGCTAGAGTTACCCCAAGTTATTTTATATTATTTGTGGCTACTGTAAAGGGTGATGTTTCTCTGACTCCTTTCTCAGCCAATTTATCGTCTGTGTATAGGAGGGCTACTGATTTTTTTGAGTTAATCATGTATCCTGCCACATTACTGGAGGTGTTTATCAGTTGTAGGAGTTTCCTAGTAGAATTTTTGGAGTCACTTATATAGACTATCATATCGTCTGCAAATAGTGAAAGTTTGACTTCTTCCTTTCCAATTTGTATCCCCTTGATCTCCTTTTGTTGTCTTATTGCTCTAGCTAGAACTTTGAGTACTATATTGAATAGATATAGGGAGATGGGACAGCCTTGTCTTGTCCTTGATTTTAGTGGAATTGTTTTGGGTTTCTCTCCATTTAATTTGATGTTGGTTGTTGGCTTGCTGTAAATTGCCTTTATTATATTTAGATATGTTCTTTGTATTCCTGATCTCTCCATTGTACAGTTTTGGCTTCTTTGTAAAAAATCAGGTGTTCATTGGTGTCAAAGGCTTTTTCAGCATCTAATGTGATGATCATGTGGGTTTCTTTTCTTTCAGTTTGTTTATATGATGGAATACATTGATAGATTTTCGTATGTTGAACCATCCCTGCATCTCTGGGATGAAGCCTACTTGATCATGGATGATTATTTTGATGTGTTCTTGGATTTGGTTTGCCAGTATTTTATTGAGTATTTTTGCCTCAATGTTCATGAGTGAGATTGGTCTGTAATTCTCTTTCTTTGTTGCATCTTTGTGTGGTTTGGGTATCAGGGTAACTGTAGCCTCATAGAAAGAGTTTGGCAATGTTCCTTCTGTTTCTACTGTGTGGAAAAATTTTCTTTGAAAATCTGGTAGAATTATATACTGAAACCATCTGGCCCTGGGCATTTTTTTTTGGTTGGGAGACTTTTAATGACTGTTTCTATTTCCATAGGAGTTATAGGTCTATTTAAATTATTTATCTGGTCTTGATTTAATTTGTGTATATGGTACCTAACCAGAAAATTGTCCATTTCTTTTAGATTTTCCAATATTGTGGAGTATAGATTTTTGAAGTATGACCTGATGATTCTCTGGATTTTCTCAGTGTCTAAGTCTCCCTTTTTGTTTCTGATTTTGTTAATTTGGGTATCTTCTCTCTGCCTTTTGGTTGGTTTGGATAAGGATTTGTGTATCTTGTTGATTTTCTCAAAGAACCAACTCTTTGTTTCATTGATTCTTTGTACTGTTCTCTTTGTTTCTATTTTATTGATTTCAGCCCTCAATTTGGTTGTTTCCTAGCGTCTACTCCTCCTGTGTGAGTTTGCTTCTTTTTCTTCTAGAGCTTTCAGGTATGCTGTTAAGTCACTAGTGTGAGATTTCTCCAACTTCTTTATGTAGATATTTAGAGCTATGAACTTTTCTCTTAGCACTGCTTTCATAGTGTCCCATAAGTTTGGGTATGCTGTACATTCATTTTCATTGAATTCTAGGAAGTCTTTAATTTCTTCCTTTATTTCTTTCTTGACTCAGTGGTGATTCAGTTGAGCATTATTCAGTTTCCACAAGTTTGTAGGTTCTCTTAATTTGTGTTGTTGTTGAATTCTAACTTTAAGCCATGGTGGCCCGATAAAATACAGGAGGTTATTCCAATTTTTTTGTATCTGTTGAGATTTGCTTTGCGATCAAGTATGTGGTCAATTGTAGGGAAGGTTCCATGGGATGCTGAGAAGAAGGTATATTCTCTTGTGTTTGGATGGAATGTTCTGTATATGTCTATTAAATCCATTTGAGTCATAACGTGTGTTAGGTCCCTTATTTCTCTGTTAAGTTTCTGTCTGGCAGATCTGTCCATTGATGAGAGTAGGGAGTTGAAGTCTCCCACTATTAGTGTGTGGGGTTTAATGTGCAATTTAAGCTTTAGTAATGTTTCTTTTACATATGTGGGTGCCCTTGTATTTGGAGCATAAATGTTCAGAATTGAGACCTCATCTTGATGGATATTTCCTATGATGAATATGTAACATCCTTCTTGATCTCTTTAGATTAATTTTAGTTTGAAGTCTATTTTGTTAGATATTAGGGTAGGTATACCATCTTGCTTCTTAAGTCCATTTGACTGGAAAGACTTTTCCCAGCCCTTTACTCTGAAGTAGTGTCTACCTTGGAGGTTGAGGTGTGTTTCTTGTATGCAGCAGAAGGATAGGATCCTGTTTTCATATCCATTCTGTCATCCTGTGTCTTTTTATAGGCAAATTGAGTCCATTAATATTAAGGGATATTAATGACCATGGATTGTTAATTCCTGTTATATTTTGGTGGTAATATTGTATGTTTTCCTTCTTTGGGATTTGTTGGTGTGGCATTACCTATTGCCCATGTTTTCATGGGTGCATCTAATTTGCTTAGGTTGGATTTTTCCTTCTAGTGCTTTCTGTATGGCTGGATTTGTGGATAGGTGTTGTTTAAATCTGGCTTTATCATGGAATATCTTGTTTACTCCATCTATGGTGATTAAGAGTTTTGCTGGGTATAATACTCTGGGTTGGCATTCATGGTCTCTTAGTGTCTACATAAAGTCTGTACAGGACCTTCTGGCTTTCAGAGTTTCCATTGAGAAATCGGGTGTTGTTCTGATGGGTCTGCCTTTATATGTTACTTGGCCTTTTTCCTTTGCAGCTCTTAATATTTTTTCTTTATTCTGTATATTTAGTGGGTTGGTTATTATATGGCAAGGGGATCCAGTCTATCTGGTGTTCTATAAGCTTCTTGTATCTTCATAAACATTTCCTTCCTGAGGTTGGGAAAGTTTTCTTCTATGATTTTGTTGAATAAATTCTCTGTGCCTTTGAGTTGATATTCTTCTCCTTCTTCTAACCCTATTATTCTTAGGTTTGGTCTTTTCATGGTGTCCCAGATTTCCTAGATGTTTTGTGTTATGACTTTGTTGCCTTTAATGTTTTCTTTGACTGAAAAATCTGTTTCCTCTATTGTATCTTCAACACCAGAGATTCTTCCATCTCTTGTATTCTGTTGGTTATGCTTGCATCTGTAGTTCCTGTTCATTTACTCAGATTTTCCATTTCTAGCATTCCCTCGGTTTGTGTCTTCTATATTGCCTCTGTTTCAGTTTTCAAGCCTTGAACTGTTTCATTCACCTGTTTGATTGCTTTTTCTTGGTTTTCTTGGCTTTCTTTAAGGAATTTATTGATTTCTTCCAATTTTTTGTTTGTCTTTTCCTCGATTTCTTTAAGAAAATTTTACATTTCCTCTTTAAAGGCCTCTATCATCTTCTTAAAGTCATATTTAAGGTCATTTTCTTCTGTTTCTTCTATGTTAGAATGTTCAGGCCTTGCTGATGTAGAACCACTAAGTTCTGGTGGTACCATATTGCTCTTTATGTTGTTGGATGTATTCTTGCACTGGCATCTACTCATCTTTTCCTCTAATTGGTGCAAATAGTATCCATGTCTCACTCTTGGTCCATTCAGAGCCCTTGGTCCAATTGGAGTTGAAGGAGTCTGTGTCTCAGGAAGCAGTTGCAGTCTCGGGGGATGGGTGGGTTTGGGCGGTGGATTGAGGCTTGTAGGTTACAGGGTCCAGTCAAGGGGGTGGTAATCAGGCCTGCCTGCAGGAGTCCTGCCTGCTGGCCTGAACCTGGGGCTGCAATGAGTGGGGGTATTGGGGGACGGGTTGCGCCCCTGGGCCTAAAGAATAGAGGCTGGGGTGATCGGCTAGGAGAACAAACA
>CABHPR010139928.1:50137-66744 GCA_902168415.1 Peromyscus melanophrys | reverse complement strand
AAAAAAAAACAGTTAATCTACAGCATCGAAAAGAAGAAAGCAAACATCCTCCCAACAGCACTCAGACTGGTATAAACTAACATCAACTTCTAAGACAGAAGGCTGCACAGTCTGAAATAATCAAACATCAACTTTGGTGACTTTATAGTTCTTTAATTTACTTCCTCAGAATGTTCCAGAAATCAACTACTGTGCATATGTTTTTTTAAGTATGTTTGTTAAATGATAATGTAAGTTTAGTAGCGTTCAGTTTGTTCAAAATCTATAACATTAACCTAGTATTTAAGGTAATAATTTGTAAAAAAAAAAAATTCATCACTGCAAAATCTGCTTAAAGTTACAACTTTTTAACTGAAAAAATTCCTAAACATTTTTCAAAAAATTGCCACAAGTATTCATTTAACATGATTTTATTCTCCAACCAAAACCACAAAGGGAAATTTTGAAAATTACTTTCTTTAATAATAATTGTAACCAATAAAACAGTATCAGTCTACAAAGTCTATGAGATCCATAAGATAACTTGTGCAGATAATGAAAGCTGTTTGACAATATTTCAGTAATAATGTCAGGTAAATGTCCTACATTTTTGAAATGTCTTCTAATCTTACTCAATTTCAACACTAAAGAACATTAACTTTGAGGGGCACACTCCATGCAGCTACAGGCTATCAGTAACAGACACGTGAAAATAAGTATTTCTGTGCAAGCAGGAAAATGACTTCTAAACTTATCATCTGACAAACCGCACTCAGAAGGAGAAGAGAAAGAGGAAGGAGAGAGAGGAAGGAAAAAACAGACATTCAGGGAGAAAAATAAAACCCTCACAAATTTCAGGGTTGTATTTGCATTTGGCATCTTGCAAAGACATTCGTGTTTCTGTTTTATTTACTTATTTATATGCAAGGGTGTGTATCTGTGCACATGCACATATGTGGCTAGTGAAAGAGTGTGTGTGTGTGTGTGTGTGTGTGTGTGTGTGTGTGTGCACGTGCGCACATTTGTATGTGGCGATCAGAGGGCATTATAGGGTTCCTCAATTCCCTTTCCACTGAACCTACTGAATTAACATCTCTACTGAACCTAGTACTCACTGATTCAGCTACAGTAGCTGGCCAGCAAGGCCCAGGAATCCTCCTGTCTGCTTATCCAGCACTGGGGGAGTTCAGGTCTTCATGTTTACATGCAAGTTCTTTACTGACTGAGACACTCTAGACCCAATGTTTCCATCTTAATTTCAATTGAAACTTAGACTTTAGCAAATTTCCTTCAAATATAAATAGATATTACATATGTATCATATATATCATAATCATTCTGATAGATCATATTCAAAAAGAAAAAGAAGGGGGAAGGACAAATGAAAAAACATTGTGTCCTAAGACTATTTTAAAGTATAATTCAAACTCCAGTCAGATGGCATGGATTGTTTTTAAAAACCAAACTGAATAATACTGGCAAGGTTCAGCCCCAATTATGCTGGCCACACATAACTTGCTATGTATCACAGATGATCAAATGCTGCAAAGAAGGAGACACCTGTTTAGATCTGTGTGCTTTGGCTCTAAACTTACTAACCTGACACCCCCCCCCACCCCCCCCCCCCCCCCCCCCCCCCCCCGGCTTCCTGTCTGTGCTTGTAGCCACACAAAGACCAATAGAAACTAACTTGATCTAAGCTTTCTGTATGTACAACTGAGTGGTATATACAGACAAAAATACACACACATGTACGTGTGTATTGAAATGTGTGTACTGAATATGGACTGAAATAAGCAAATGGGCTGATCAAAAAGCTGAGGCAAGAGTATCATTTGAGCCCAGAATTTTGAGTCTATCCTAGGCAATAGGGTAAGAATCCCATTGTCTTAGTTAGGATTACTTTCCTGTGATGAAACACCATGACCAAAGCAACTTGGAGAGGAAAGGGTTTATTCAGCTTACACTTCCACATCACAGTTCATCATCTAAGGAAGTCAGAACAGGACTTCCAGCAGGGCAGAAACCTGAAGCCAGGAGCTTAGGCAGAGGCCATGGATGGGTGCTGCTGATTGTCTTGTTCATCTTGGCTTGCTCAGCCTGCTTTCTTTCAGAACCCAGGATCACCAGCCCTGGAGTGGCATCACCCACAATGGACTGGGCCCTCCCCCGTCAGTCACTAATTAAGAAAATGCCCTACACGCTTGCCTTCAGCCAGATATTATGTTGTCTTTTTCTCAACTGAGATTCCCTCTTCTCCAGTGACTCTAGCTTGTGATAAGATGAAATAAACTAATCAGCACACCTAAAAAGAATTACAAAATAATAAGAAAGTAGAACTATAACATGTAGAAGAAAGTGAATTCTAGAAGCCAATAGTTAACAAAGCACAAAGCACATGGCTGAGTATGTACAGTAGGATGAATGCTTTTTTTTTCCTCTCACTAAATCTTTATTTTGCATTTATTTCTTTTTTTTCCATTTTTCTTTATTAAGAAATTTTCTACTCACTCTACATACAACCCACAGATCCCACCTCTTCCCTCCTCCCATCTCCCAGCCCTCCCTCCCAAGCCACCCCACATCCCCACATCCCCCAAATCTTTAGGCATGTGCAGAGAAGTGGTATCGCTGGCTCATATGGTAACCTATTTTTAGCTTTTGGAAACTTCACTCTAACTTCCACAAAGGCTAAACGAGTTTGCAGTCCCACCAACAGTTTAAGTGAGGGTCCCCTTCCTTACATCCTCACCAACATTTATTGTCTGTTTTTTTATTAATTTTAGCCATTGATAATGGTAACATGAACCTGAAACATAGTTTTAATTTGCATTTCTCTAAGCTACAGCTAATTAATGGTTGCTGAGAAAGGGAAATCAGTCTTATTAGGGATATGCTATCCCAAAAGGTCAGCCCTAAATACATATAAGTAACATTAAATGAACTCAGCATGAAGTATTTACAACTTTCTATGTATGTAACAATAATACTTAAAGAATAAGAGGCCAGGAATTTGAGAAGGAACCGGGGGACGGGGAGAGAAACTGGAGGGGAATAATGTAAACATAGTACTCACATAAAATTCTCAAAAAATAAAGAATATTTAAAAAAATTAGAGGCAGGCGGATCTCTGTGAGTTCGAGGCCAGCCTGGGCTACCAAGTGAGTTCCAGGAAAGGCGCAAAGCTACACAGAGAAACCCTGTCTCGAAAAACCAAAAAAAAAAAACTTAGGCCGGGCGGTGGTGGCGCACGCCTTTAATCCCAGCACTCGGGAGGCAGAGCCAGGCAGATCTCTGTGAGTTCAAGGCCAGCCTGGGCTACCAAGTGAGTTCCAGGAAAGGTGCAAAGCTACACAGAGAAACCCTCTCTTGAAAAACAAAAAACAAAAAAAAAATTAGTGGCAATGACCTCATCTATTCCAGTAGGGAAAAGTACAGAGCTATTTCATGCTAACGGATATGAGAAGTTAAATTCTGCACCACAGTATACAGTTAACTGGACTAAGACACTTCAGACTTCAGCAAGCAGGGACAGTATCTGCTGGGTGACCCACAGGTGACAGCTGTCTTCTGGCAGGATAATGGTGATTTTAAGAACATGTGCAAGAAACGGAAGCTTTCCCAAGGCTTCCCTCAACAATGGTCTACGTTTAACTTAACTTCCAAAAAGAAAGATGTTTCTTTCAATGTAAAGTCACAAGTCCCTTTCTCACTCAGTGAAATAAGAAAAAACTATTTTAACAACTTTTTTTAAAATCACACACACACACACACACACACACACACACACACACGCACACACACACACACACACACACACACCACCTTAAGATATGTTAACTAATTTAGAGTATTTTATAAAAATTAAAAAAAAAAAAACAGAATGAGAGTTTGCATTGGCCTTCCTATCCTGGGAGAAAGAGAAGATGGTAAGATGGAGAAATAAGAAAACCTGAAGCCAGGCAAGGTGATGCACATGAAAACCCCAGCACTGGCAAAGTTTAAGGCCAGCCTCAGCACATAACAAATTCAGGGTCAGCCTGATTTACATGAGCCCCTGTCTCAGAAAACAAAGACAAATATGCATACGTACATGCACATGTAGGGTGGGGGTGTCTAAAAACCTGTATCAATTTAAAAGAAAATTAACGAAAATTAACAGAGGCCAAACTATTTAATCATCTATACCTTAGTCCAGGAGAACTATAAAGAAAAAATCTCTTAAACATTCCTAATAGCTCCTAAACGTTCCTTAAACATTTAGTCTTTCTACCACAGCCCAGTTTTGAGTATGTATTAGACTCAAGCATGAGGCATGTTCTAGCCAGGGTGGTTTATCACCCAGTCTTAATAACGGACTATAATATTTCACCAAGAAATGACGAACAGTGGAAACCTAAAACCAAAATGTTTATTTAAGAGTCTGCCTGGGGCTGAAAGGACTCAGGTGCTATAGGACTTCCAGGGCAAGGATCCACAGGGGCTGGAAGGAGTTCAGATCCCCAGAAGGCAATACACAGCAGGTGGGCAAGGCAGCCTTGCTGTAATTCCAGTCTCAGAAGACAGAGACAAGGGATCCCCAGAGCAAGCTGGCCAGTGATACTAGCAGAATCGCTGAGCTCTGGCGGACACGTTAAGACAAATCTGTGGCCGGTTTAACACTGTTAAGAAAAACAGGCCTACTAAGACAGCTGGTAAAGAATTAAGAGCTTTCTGTTAGCTATGAGAAGGCATTTTAGAAGCCAAAATCAACTCCAATCAAGCCTTGATTACAACCTTGGCCAAGAGTTTGGTATGCAATCTCATTAGAACCCTGACTCTCCTTAACACTATCCTCCTTACTCAAAGGGATTTCTATGTGTTTGTTAAATGGTGAGTTTTCAAAATACTAAATTACCACCAAAAAAAAGAGAGAAAGTTTACTTGATTCTTATTAAAACCTGCTCTTTCTTCCCCATCAGTCTGTACCGTAATTTTCTATTTTACATGGCATAGTCTATAACATCTTCACGGACAGAGCCAAGGATGCATTGGAATTCAGTAGTGACAGAATTCACAAAGATGGAGGTCATGTTTATCAGTAAGTAGTAAGAGCTTTGAACTGTAGATATATCTTCAAACAAGCATGAAAGAATTTGAGGAATAAATCAACTTTGGTCCTATCTGACAAGGTTATGAAACAAAAACATACAAAGTTTTTGTAATACACTTCTCACTATATTCAAAGTTATTATAATAGCAGTTCCCTGTTCTTTGCAATTGATTTTAAGAGGAAACACTGACTTTATATCTACTAATCTCTCCTTGACCTTTGGAAATGACTGCTTAAAGCAATTTATAGTATACAACCCTTATAACCTAGTCTGAAATTCAAAAATGCTTCCTGCCACAGCAAACCTAAATATGGCAACCTGGGGCTCAGGATGTCTCCTGAGTAAAGTACCTGCTAAGCTAGGTTGGGGACCTGAGTTCAGAGCATCAAGAAAGCACATAGGATTGCTGTGAATTTCTTGAACACACGTAAACGATATAGGAATAATAGTATTTAAAATATCTGAATATTTCAAAGCAGCCAGGGTTATTAACTGGTCAAGTCTTGAAACTGACTATAAAATACTTCACAAAAATAATCACTTGATTTCCAAGAAAGTTAGCAATATGTCCATGAAATACAATTAATTCAAATGTCATTTCTTTACATTTGAAATTTTAAACACATGATTACTGAATTTATACAAAGCAACTCTGAATGTCCGATACATTATATTTGACGATAAGCAGACTACACCAAACTCATTGTAAAGACGACTGCAGATTGAGTGAAGCAGAACCAGTGGAAGGCATGTACTGTCCTTGAGAGCAGATCATCTCTCTATCTTAAACAACCCTCAAATAGGACCACAAGTGTTTTCATAAGAAAGGACAGCTAGTCTATTATACTTTATCAAATTCTGAAGATATGTTATGCATTTCTTACTTTATCACTATTATAAAATTAATCTTCCAAAATCACAAACTCAACATAAATCCTAAAGTTCTCCGGTTTAGCAAATATGGCATAATTTTCATACTTTGCATGAATGTGTCAGGTTCAAAGTACATGAGAATAGAAATAAATCTTAAAATAACAGACGGAAGGTTCCTTGCTCAGCAAGGGACTTTATCATGGTTACATGTTCACATTTTTTTTTTATCAGAATTAGCAACTATAACTTTTATTCTCTGAATGTTTCACAATGTCACAAATCAGAAATATAATTCAGAAAACCAAAAAAACTTGAAGGAAAACAGGGAAAAATGGCATTTTTCAAACTATTAAAAGAATCAAGAGTGTTAGTGTTGATAAAGGAATTAAAAAAAAAGAATGATGATACGTGCTTAACTCTTAGAATGGCAACTTGCCATATCAGTTTTTTTTAAGGTATCCACAGCCCTTGGCCTAGCAATTCTTCTTCCAGATATCTATTCCACCTAAGAATATACAAAAGTACCTATGAGTAAATGCATAAGAGTATTAATTTTAATATTACTGAAAAAATAAAATATTTCAGATAACCCAAATGTTCACCATAACAGAATGAACAAATAATTTATGGTGTATCTGTACTACAGAATACAAGTTACAAACACACCGACACCGTACTTACAAAGACTAGGTTAGATTGGCATATACAGTACCTGGAAAGACAATCTCGATTCATTTCATATGAAAAAATTATGTTATGAAGACTCTGTGCTCATTTTAATAATTATTATGACTGACACATTTTTATAGTGACATAAATGTATGCATCTATGTAAAGAAGAAAATACAAACAGTTCAGGTGAATACAAGCTCACACTGTCAACAGTGTTTTCAATCTGAAGGGAGAGAGAAGAAACAAAGGGAATGAGCATATTTCACCTACACATTTTCATGCACCTTGAAACTTTGTCAAGTAGCTGGTTTCAATAACTTCAACAATGCGATGGAAACCGTTAAAAGAAAAGGGGATAAGATGAAGGTAATTAAAACAAAAGAGAAGGTAACATTTGTTGTCTAGGTCAAGAAGGGTGGAGGAATGTGATTTGCTTTTTTAATCAAAAAAAAGAAGTTGCTGAAACAGCTAGACATTTTGGTGGCTAGGTATTTTTCAAAACAATTTTATAGTCTGGTTGAAAAAAAAGTTACAATCTTTGAAATCTAGAATTATAAATGCCATCAAAAGAATCAACACAAAATACTCCAAGTGCAAAGTAAATTAAACATGAAATAAAAGCATGCACAAGCACACTCATACTCACAGTATTTGGTCAGTCTTACTACACTTGTAACTACAAACCACAATCTAATACAGCTCAAAGCCAAAGTGTTATTTAAGAAGCTAGAGTAGTAAAGGTTAAGGATCTCAAGATTCCCCAAGCATGGGGGTGGGGCAAGCGTGCTCTGTGAGTTCAATGGGATGGTTGGAACTGGCAGTAAGAATTCCAATCCAAGCACAGAGCTTCACGATAGACCGTAACTACTTCCCTATGCCCTGCTTCCTTCTCATGTGAGCTCATTAACCAGGGCCTGGCCACAGGTTAGTAGGCTTAGTATACATACTTTGCACTGCTAACCCTGGTGATCAATTACTGTTTACATTCAGAGCAATTCTGTGAAGTTCCCCTATATAACCTCTGACATTTGTTGTAGCTAAGAACTGTCTGCATGAGATAAAGCATAGAAGTTTTATGAACCAACGCTTACTTGATTTGACTTATCTCCCTAGGAGACACAAAACCACTCACAGACAGCACTAACTATTTCAAATCTGAAAGTCTGAAAGGGTTCAAGAACCCGAGAGGATAAATTATTCTTTTCTTTCCCCCCCAGTACTAGGAATTAAGCCTAGGATTTCGTGCATGCTAAGGAAGCACTCTACTACTGAGCTCTGTCTCCAGAGTGTTTCTGTGTGTCGTCTATACGGCCCAGGCTGACTCTGAACTGACTCTGGATGTAGCCTAGGTTGCCAATGAACTTGCAATCAAACTGCCTCACCTTTCAAAGCAGCTGCTATTACAGGCCTGCAACACTAGGTCTGGCTTAGCTAAATATATAAGCATCTGGACAGACTATTATTTTGGCTAAGACCTATTTAACTATAAATTATAAAATTACAGCATTCATACTATTATACAGAATTAACTATTTTTTTCAACACATCATGTGTAAACACTGCTTCTTGACTTAATCATCATCTTGTATGTAACAACTTTCTATTAACTCTTACTACTCACCTAAAAAAGTGGCATATGACTAAGTAAGTACACAAGATGAATTCAGAACACCTTGCTTACAAACACATTGCTAGGATCATATCATAAGGATTTAGAACCTAACTTACAGAGGCATCCCCTGGCCAGGAAAGCCCAACTAATGATCAAGAAGAACCACAAAAGACTGAATACAAAGAATGCTCCAATCTACAACTTCATAACAACATTTCTAAAATCTAATTATCAACTATGAATGATGTTGTAGGACAATTCTGAATAGATTTGAAGGGTTTTAAGAAGTAGCTCATCATTTCCAGGACTGGTAAACAAGGGAGAAAAACTCAGAGTTAATCTTCCTATATTTCCATATGAAAGGCAAACAAAAGGAAATGATTCCCTTTCCACAAGTGTTTAACTGAAAAAAGAAACAATGAAAGAAAATCTGTTTTTCATTTCTAATAAATGTCTTGACAGGAATGGTCATTGGTCACTGCTAACAAGACATACAAAGTCAACTACATGTTATGTAACTCAACAGAGAAGCAAACAAAACCAACTACGAAGTATTTCTGGATAGAGAAAAACAACAAAACAAAACCTCACACCTGGATTTAATCAAGCCACTCCATCTATTATTGACCTTCAGGAAACACACACACACAACAATACCAAAAAAAAAAAAGGCAACAAATACCATAGGGATCAACAAAATCAGACTGTGAGAAACTTTATAGTCTCATTTCTTCAATAAATGAATTTCTACTAAGCTAAAGAGATGAAGAGTGGGGAAGCTAAGCAATGAACGTGAGACTTTAAGATGTGTTTAAGCACCTGGACTGGAGGTCCTTGTTTGGATTCTGAATTTAACAAACTATAAAGAGAAAGAGAGAAACAGAGGCATGAACCCTGATTACATGGTGGTGACACTACTGAAAGGGGGCTCTGTAGCTTTATGGAGTGTTCCTTCGGTTTTACGGGTGGTTTCTGTTTGTTTGTTTAGGGGTTTTGTTTGGTTTGTTCTCTAGTGCTAAGGACTGAACCCATGCCTTAGGCATACCAAGCATACAGTTCTACCACTAACCACCACCCCTAGCCAGGGAAAAAGTTTTATGTGAGAAAATGGCAGTGTTTATACTGTTAAACAGGAGCATCCTAATCATGTAATAGCACAGACTGTTTTGAGTGATGCAAATTATTTCAAAATTACTGAAGGGGATATCCTAGTTATATGGCTGGGGATATGGACAAAACACTGACAATACGATGGTAATGATTAAAGCTATATTATCATGAATTTGGGATAATTATCCTCTTATATAGTTTATAAATAAAAAATATCCCATAATAAAAATTAACTGGCATATCCTTTCAAAACATAGGAAATAGCACCTAAAATGCTAATTTAGCAGAAAAGACATTGACATATTGACTTTCAATATATTTTATTACCTACATCTTGAGCACATGGATGCCTGAAAAGCTAATGCTTGCTTACAAGGCATACTTATAGCTCCTGCATCCCAGGCATAGAACTTGAAGCTACAAGTTTTAACACATAAAGTAATGAACACAGGACGTACAATAACTTCTCATATATAATATGTGGAGAGCCAGACTGATCCAAGACGAAAGGACAAAGGGAAATTTTAGCTCTGTATCCTTGTCCAGGAATGGACTTGTCCAGGCTGGTCTGGGGCTAAAGCCAGTGCCTCACAGGATTCAAGGTTGCAGCTTCTGGGTCCCTAACTCTTCCCCCTGGGCTGTGGTTATCAGCTGGCAGCTGTCTAAGGTATCCCAAATTCTCTTTGCCAACATATTCTGACTTAGCTCTCCACTGATCTTGGCCATTTTCTCCCTGCAAACAGTATATATAATGCTGTACTTCTTAATAAACTTGCTTGGCATAAGTTATCAGCTTATGCAAGACCTCCTGGTCCCAGCAATTGCTTTTGTCTTCTTTATTTCTCATCCCTAGTCCTCCTACACAACTCCTCACCATTTGAGACCCTAATTCCTGCTGGTTTGCATCGATAGTGCACACATATAAATAGGAACACATATACACACAACAACTAAAGAGGACCCACTGACACTATGAAATACACCCGAAGACCATGGAATTTGCCATTTCTGTACTTTTAATAATATGCCCAGCACTAAAAACTCCATGTAACATATAGACTAAATAGTATTCTAAACCTCACTATTCAATTTATTTTGCTTCAAACAATATAAAGCAGTCAGATCATCTGTCTCTTATTTTCATGTCTACATGGATAATTTTTATTTACAGAAAAGATTTCCTCGAGGATCAGTGAAAATAAGTAGGGTTTCCAGCAAATGGCAAGAGGACAGTGGATTATAATCTTAATTATTCACATACTCTTACTACAACAATGATTAATATATCTTTTGTATAGGTCTATGTTTATTTTCCAAACAAACCAGTTTATCAAATGAAAAATGAAGAAAAAAATATTGTGATTAAAGATTAGTTAAGCAATCAATAAAAACACAAAAGGATCACTAATTAAGTATAGCAAGAATTTCTATTTTCATTTTGTTAAGAATGTATCTTACACAAGTTTGTCCAAGAACCAACAAAATTATATATTTGGCAAATTATATATTTGTCTATTTATCTATTTATTTATGCTTGGGATCAAATCCAAAGCCTTGTACATTCTAATCACACTGTACCACTACAGCCTATGGTAAGTTTGTTAATATAAATACTTGTGAAACAAAATGGGAGTAAACCATAAAATTTGTCTAGCTATGACTTGTTTAGTTCAGTGTCACAGACAGGAAGACTAGGAGGAAAGGCTGGCATGCCAAGTATTTCTGATGAGAATGATAAGTCTGTCAGGATGACCTTACAACAAATTCATACATCACAGTAGTCCCACACACCCATGAGGTGGATCTGCTAGGATACCACTCTAGATGTGTCACTCACTGGCTGAGAGCTTCCTCTGGAAGTATAACTGCCCCAAACATACATTGGTAAATTTCGGGTACAGTAGCTGAGCTTGCCATTATGTTAACATCAATACTGTCAAATAACAGAAAAGTACATGTGTATAGGCAACACAGGATATGACTGGCAAAGGAAGTCACACATATGGGGTGTGTGTGTGTGTGTGTGTGTGTGTGTGTGTGTGTGTGTGTGTGTATAAAATAAAAAAATAAAATATATATGGCAACCTGATGTGCTAACCTAAACTGGAGACAAAATTGTCAATCATTAAAACATCACTTCAAGTAAGAATAAATTAATGAATTCTGACTCTTTAATTTTGAAATTATATCCATTTTCATTAAGTAGATTAAGAGAGTTAACATAGTTCAATTTTAATCAGTCACAACTCTGAACTGCCCATGAGACTTTTTAAACCTTAGTATGCTGTACTAAACTTTCCTAGTTTATTTCTCTTTGCTAGATCCTCTGTCTTTTAAGGAATTCTTACTGAAAAACATGTCCTCAAACAAAGATGCACATTAATTGTGCATGTTACACAAAGCAACATTTAAAATAGTACTCCACTAAACTTGGAAAACTTTGTTGAATAACCTGAAAATTCAGGTAACACATGGAAAGGGGATCTAAACATCTCTTTGTAGAGCATACATGTGAGATCATGTAAATACTTAAAAGATTCTGATAAATTCACTGGATCACAAATGGCTAGAAAATAAGTGTAACAGAAAAGATCTCAATTTCTTAAAATAACTTTCCAAGAGCAAAAATACTGCAGCATACAATGCTGCCTGAATTCAGAAGATTCTATAATATTTGAAAGATATATTAATTTTTTCTAGTTAGAAATGCTCTTAAAGCAAAAATGGTTAAGATTAAACTCAGAATTTTTAAATAGTGTTACTATTATACAAAGTGTATCACCTCACAAATTTCAGTCCCAATATACTACATTCTAATCATCTAAGAAATAAATCTGTCAAAAACATTTTGGTCTATCACATGATTTGATTGTTAGGGGTTTTCTTTAAAAACTTTTACTCAACCAAATATCACATTTTCTCTCCCATGTGGAATCTCGATTTTTTTTTTTAAGAAATTAATGTAAAAGGCACTATTTGAGGACAGAAAAGGAATGGGGAGGGATGCCAGAAAGGGTAATAGAGGTGAATATGGTAAAGCACCTTATACTCATGGCATAATGCAATCATAATAGCATTCATCTGTACAATTAATACAGGAGAGTAAAGATGGTTTAAATTGGTTTAGGGATTAAGAAATCATTAGGAGTTACATTCCACTTGCCCTTCACTTCAGTGCAGACCATCTAAACAGCCACAGTCCCAGTGAGTAGTGATTTACATCAGCTAAGAAAAATCAGGCACCTACAATCCAGATAGAATCTAGAGTTTTCCACCCCACTCAGTAGCTTTCTCTTGTTGTCCTGCCTTAGCCTCAATTCTACAGGAGCACGTTTTATAGAACTGAGAGTAATTAAAGCCTAATAAAAGCAACATAAAAATTTTGATGGAAGAAATTTTCTATCAAATGCTATCGCAAGAACAAATGCCAATTTTATTTACAATCTATACATCAGTATTCAATTTGACAAAGAAAAGTAATGTTTAAAACATTTAACAGTAAGTGGTTAAAAAGAGAAAGAAACACAAGTAAAACTATTATTTTAAGCAAAATTTATGAAAGGAAGTCATGTGTCATTCATCATGACCATTCACTTGCATCTGGAAGCCAGTTTAAAATTACAATAATGTTCTTAAAAAAAAAAAAAGAAACTACTTCCTACAGCAAATATGATCTTCCATTACGTGAAATAATCAATAAGTAGTAAACAGAAGACGTCCCCACTATATTAACACAAAAAGAAATTGTTTTCATAATCAAACATTACAAAAGAAGAAAAGCAATAGAAATAGTTGCCATGTGTAGGGTGTTGGAGACCTTCACAGACTCAAATTCCTGCTCACAGTTTCTCACCTTCTACAGTTCCTAGTGAACTCAAGATTCTACGACTTTAATCATTTTAAATCTTTGCAGGCATAGACAATTACCACAGTTTACACTATATAGAAGAGGCCCAACAGCACAGGAGCAAGAATAATAAACAGACAAGAGAACACTGTTTAATCCTCTTAAACATATCAAACAACAACATGAAGGCAGCATTGTTTCTACCAACTATTAGTGAGAATCAGGAGGCTGCGGAGATGGCTCAGTGTGTTGATCACCTGTTGATGGCCAAGCCTGGGGACATCAGTCTGGAGCCTCAGCTTAAATGCACGGTGGCCTCAGCACCCTACCTTTAAATCCCAGATCTCAGGAGACAAATCAGGGGATCCTTGAAGCAAACTGGATAGCTAGACTCGAGAAAAGAGTGAGCTCTGGTTTCAAATGGAAAACTGCTTCAAAAAACAAGGTGGAGAGAGATCAAGGAAGACATCCAACCTCAACCTCTACATGCACACATGTATTCACATGTGTGTGTATGAATAAGCATGCAAGTGCATGCCTCTGTGTGTGTGTGTGTGTGTGTGTGTGTGTGTGTGCTCACATTCACAGGTGTATTCATGTACACACACACACACATAAACACACACCCCACATACACAACAAAATATTTAAAAAATTGAAAGAGATACTTCAATAAAGGGAGCCATTATAGGGTTAGGGAGAAACCTGGTGCCAGGGAAATGCCCAGGAATCCACAAGGATGACTCTAGCTAAGACTCCTAGCAATAGGAGAGGGTGCCTGAACTGGCCATCTACTGCAGTCAGATTGGTGCCTACCCTAATTGTCATCAAAGAGCCTTGATCCAGTAACTGATGGAAGCAGATGCAGAGATCCACAGCCAAGCACTAGGCTGACCTCCAGGAGTCCTGCTGAAGAAAGGGAGGAGGGATGTAGGAGCCACAGGGGTCAAGACCATCATGAGAGAACCCATAGAGACAGCTGATCTAAGCTCCTGGGAGCTCATGGACTGCGGACTTAGGGAGCCTGCATGAGACAAACCTAGGCCCTCTGCATGTGTGTGACAGTTGTGTAGCTTGGTCTGACTGTGACGCTCCAGCAGTTAGATCATGACCTGTCCCAGGCACTTAGCTGGCTTTTGGGAACCTGTTCCCCATGCCTTAGTACCTTTCCCAGCCTTGCTGCAGGGGGAGGAGTTTGGTCCTGCCTCAATTTAATGTACTATGCTTTGTTCAAGCCCATGGGAGCCCTGCCACTTTTTGAATGGAGATGGAGGAGGAGTGGATGAGGAAGGGGAAGATGGGAAAGAGGGCATGCAAGGAGGAGAGGAGAGAGGGGAAACTGTGGTCAGTATGTAAAATAAATGAAAAAAAATAATTAATAAAAAAAGCAAAACAATAAAATAAATTTAAATTAAGAAAGTAAAACCTTTGATTTGGGCACAGAAACTCAGTAAGCACACTGGATGGAAAGACAATAAACAAATACTTCACATCAATATGGCTAAACAGCATTACATATAAAATTTCCATTCTAAATGTCTATTTTTGGCAAATGCTTCCTAGGCCCTTTATAAGGTTCAACCAAGAATGATAAGGCTTGTTATGACTCCTTCCAACAGACTCTGTACAACTCTTTAAAATCATATCATTCTGGTTTGAAAGGAAACAACACTGTAACATCATCTAGAAATACAAGCCAGGTGTAGGTAGGCATCAGTTCAAGATACTCAGAAAACAGACAGGAGGCTTCCTTGAAAGCAAGAGTTACCAACCTAGACAACGTAAGGAGATGGTTGCCTCAAGGAAAAGTCAAGAAGAGAAAGGAGAGGAAAGAGAGAAGAAAGAAATGAGATATAAACCATGTGATTGTTTTCCTTGAAAGAACTATATCAAAATAGCCTCCTTAATTCTGTTCATCATCAAAACCTCAGATGTTAAGAGCCAAGTGTTCCAATACTCTTTGCCAATACTTTCAAGAATTTTATCTTTCAGTGTTTTGCTTTATTAACAGGAAAATGCACTGTCTGCTGTGTACTCCTATTGGCTTTCACAAGCAGTCCTGACCACCTCATCAGTATCAGTAACAGTTTCCTGAGCCCCAACTCCTTGCTATCTTTTGTAATCAACCCTTCCTCGTCTCCATTCTCTGACAAGCACTGATCTGCTCTCCACATTAAGTTTTTGTTTTGCAGAATGTCATATAAATTAACTCACAAGATATTTATCCTTGTGAGGTTCACTGAGTTTTATGAATCTGTAACTGCATGGCTTTCAGCCAAGTTGGGAGTTTTCTACCATTATTTCTCCACATATTTTGGGGCAGCAGTCTTTATGTATGCTTTCTGAGTTTGTCATGGCACAGATGTTAGACCTTTTCCTTTGTGCAGCTTCTTCATTCAGTCTCCTCTCCTTTATAGTTCAGATTACACAATTTCTCATCACCTTTCTTTGGACTCACTCACTCTTTCTTGTCATCTCCATTCTGATACTGAACTCACATGCTCAGGTTTTAGTTACTTCAGTGAGTTATTTTACTTTTTAATTATAAATTTTCTATGTGGTTCTTATACATTCTGAGAACTCCAGTCTTTGCATTCATCTCAAAAGTGCTACCCTGGCTTCATGGCAGAATTATAAGTGCCATCCAAGAACCCTGTCTTATGATTCTAACGTGAAGGCCAGCTCATGGATAGCATATGTCAATTGGTCTATCCTGTGCAACAATTTATGATCTTGCTGGTCAATATTATGTCAAATAACGTTAGTCTACATCCTAGAGACTTCACTGCACTTTTACACTACTAATTCTGTTGAAGAATATTAAGAATTTGATTCGCTACTGCTTTTGTTCTTAATGTAGTGACTATTGCTGCAGTCAATCAACTCTATCAGATTCAAAGCAAATGGCACAAACTACACTTAGAGGCTAAGATTTAATGTCAGTTCATTCTCCAACTCTATTCAGTGCTGTTTAATACAGCCTTGTATGTGTCTACTAAGGTCTAAACTGAGCAGGGGCCAGGGATTCTGACTACACTTCAACTCAACTTGTAAACTTCATACTTGCTAAGATAAATTCCACACATGCTCAGCTCAGGGATGAGTCTGGTACTTTACAGATACATTTAGGACATCTTTTTATTCTACCTCTTTTCTCTCTAGAATTTCTCCCATATTTTGTCTCCCAGTCCCATCTTGATTCTCTGTCTGCAAATGTGGCGTTTTGACTCCTCACACTGTCATATGCTTCCTGAAACTGCATATCACTCTTCACAGTCCCAAGGGAAGGAAGGAAAGAAGGAAGGAAGGAAGGAAGGAAGGAAGGAAGGAAGGAAGGAAGGAAGGAAGGAAGGAAGGCAGGAAGGAAGGAAGGAAGGCAGGAAGGAAGGCAGGCAGGCAGGCAGGCAGGCAGGAAGGAAGG
>CABHPR010139928.1:22049-44885 GCA_902168415.1 Peromyscus melanophrys | reverse complement strand
ACACACACACACACACACACACACACACACACACACACACACACACAAATTAAAACCACAAACACACATACATATCCAGCAAATTTATATTCAGAAATTGTTGGTGTATCATGTCAAGTAATAGGCAAAGGAAAAGGGGAACATTATATCTGGGACTTTATGTTTGATTTTTAACCCATGCTTCCTTCCTCTTTTGCTATCTGCCTTTCATTCTCTTCCAGAAGTTGCCTCCCGGAAAAGAGACTGCCCGATGTCTACTCATCCTCCCCACTCTCAAGATCTCCCCAGCCAACTATAATCTAACTTCCAGCTACTGTGCTAAAGCCAGCACAGTCAAAGTCACTAATCCATGCATTTTTAACATCACATCATCAATTCAAGCTACCTAAACAATCTTTCTCATAAGCTTTGATCTCACATACATCTAAGTCATGGAAAGTCTGTATAATTTTCTGTCTGAAATTAAAGGCACCTCTTTACTATCAAATCTACATCTCTTTTCTGACCTGCCTCCCCTGGACCATATCACACAGTACTTGCCACTACATACAACTTCACCTACTGAAGACAAAGGTAAGAATCAATAGAAAAAATTATATGCACACAAAATTGTAAAAATCATATCTAGATAAACATGTATTTCTTTAAGTCAAAAAGTTTAATTACTACTGCTGAACTCATTCTAATATTACATGCAAAATTATTTCCTTTGTACACTTGTACAAAGGGAACTTTTCTCTGCATAGTCAAATAACTGAATTTTAAAACAAAGCCTGCGTGTTTTAATGTTTACAATCATATTTACTTATACATGTATTCAAGTTTAAGTGTAGAGGGTGGCTGATTCAGGGGAAGTAATTGGGACTAGCTCTACCTGTGTGGAAATTATTAGTCTCCTGGCCTAAAGCTGGTATTAGAATCAAAACAAGCTGATATTATCTTAAGAATCCTTCCAACTTCTGAGAAGTAAAACCTAACTACTTGATAGCTGGTCAGATATGGTTTGGGTTAAAGAAAAGTGTAAGACATTTATTTTTCTGTTTAAATAAAAAACACAGTTTGGTTTAATTAAGCAAATAGGAGTATTTTATAAAGTAAAGTTGAGTACGGTGTCTGGCACACCTGCAGCCTCAGCTTACTCAGATGGCTACAGCAGCAAGGTCACTGGAGCCCAGGAATCCCAGAGAACCTGGGCAAATGTGGAGAAGCTGGGAGCAGGGAGCATTACTTCAGTATACAAAGACACACTCACATACATTTTAAATACTTTCTCTTTACCAACTGTGTTCCATCCTTGGACTTCCCTGAACCAAAGTTTTCTAAATAAACTCTATGCATTTAATGTAAGAAGAGAAGTCACTGAATATAACTTGATGAGTTATGAGTTATTTATATTAGATTAAATGAAAAAAAAAGTAAAATGTCTTTCAGGATCTAAATTTAATGTTTGACATAATTCTGACAGGCACCATACACTGTCTGGCAAGGGTGGTGAAACTGTGAAATTCTAACCACTTACTCAATATAATATTGCTGGAGAAATAAAGAAAGGATCAGTACATTAGACAAGTCACCAAGTGAAGACATTCAGCGCCTATCCCATGCAAACTGCTGACAACAAGGTTTGTTTTCTACGTAACTATCTAGAAATCCATACCTTCACTGAGGCCCTTCTAACACTTCATCACCCAGATATGATGACCAGCAGACGTCACTGACCTCAAACTTTCTCTTTTGCAATTAAGACTCACTTATTCCCAATAAATTATAGAGAGAGGTTTGGGAATTCTCTGCAGAGTATCTCTTGCTCATTATGTATAGTCCCTTGACCACAACCTATATTTATTTCACCTGTCATTCTTTAGATGCTGTCAAAAATTATAACTTCTTTTTGATAAAAGCTAATAAATTACTGTACAGCTCGTCAAAAAATAAATTGGAAATCGTCTGAAAGAAAAGAAGAATCATCATGAATAAGTTATTTGAGAACATTATAAAAAAGGTCAGAATTCTTGTATTTAATTTTCTTTTCTTGGAAGATACAGGCACATGAGAGGAAACTAATGAAATTATGGAAAAGATTATTTCCATGTCAGTGGACATATGTATGGTATCTTAATACTTTATTCCTGTTTTATATACATATTTACACATACATCAAAGGTTCTGTTGCAAAACTGGCTGTCCAGTTTTCTTTGTTGGATCAATCAAAGGCCTGCATGGAAGGCCAGCCTCTCACCTCAATGGGACCTTTGACCAACCATTTGCACTTATCAGAAGAACTGGCTACTCAACATGCAGTAACTTTACCCTCTTCTGCGTACACCACTCTCTACATGTCGGTTTTTCTTCTGTCAAGCACTTCCTGACAAGCACTTCCTGCCGTGTTTATTACTTGTATAAAAACAAAGATATGATCAGCAGGATTTGGTTGAGTAATTATAGGAAGTTTGTAACTGAAGACATATTGCATGTACTACAGTATATGCCAATCTAAATAGCATGACTTTCAAAGTAACCGACCACTCAGAAAGGAGCAGAGCACCATTGTTAGCAAAGTTATGGATCAAATCACTTAAACTCTGTCACTATCAACTCTCAACTTACATACTGTGAAATTACTGCAAGATCTCCACATAACTAAAATAAAATAATTATGATTTAGCGTACAACAAATCTAATACATTTAGTTCACACCAGACATTTTAGAGAAGCAGCTATGCATTGCAATGAGTCCATGCCTTAGATACACATGATCTGATTTCTCACAGTTGAAGACACAATGTTTTTATCTTTATTCACAGAAGACCCTGAGTGTAAAGGTTCTATGTGACAAATTATAGGCTCAACTCATGGACTCTGAAGTATCCTAGAAGCATTAAGCTGCTGTTGTTTGTAACTTAAAAGCACTGAGGACCTTACAAGCACACAATGGTTATTCGGAAGAAGAAAGGAGGAGACACTGGATATTACTGCAGTGCCACAGACTACATCTGCCTAAGAAGTTCTTCAATAAATACCTGCTTCCAGTTATTGCCATTCTTCTGCCATCAAACCTCAAAGCCAGCCCTGTCTGGAATACTAACACTGTGTTACTTCTTTGGACTTGTGAGGTTTTGTCTTATGCCAGTCATAATGGTTAAGATTAAGAAAACAACTGACAACAGATGCTGGAGAGGATGCCAGGAAAGGGGAAACATCATCCATTGCTAGTGAGAATGCCAACTGATGCAGCCACTATGGAAATAAATGAGAAGAATTCGCCAACAGCTAAAAATAGATCTACCATGTGACCCAGCTATACCACTCCTTGGCACACACCCAACGGATTCAATAGCCTACTACAGAGATACTTGCTCAGCCATGTTCCCTGCTATTCTCTTCACAGTAGCTAGGACATACATAATGAAAATGTACATATACACAATGGAATTCTATTCAGCTGTAAAGAAAAATGAATCATGAAATTTGCAGGTAAATGGATGGAACTGGAAAATATACTCAGTGAGGTAACCCAGATTCGGAAATACAAATGCTGCAAGTTCCCTCTCATGTGGATCCTAGCACAGAATCTTTAAAGTAACACAATACTAACATTTAAACATGAAATATCAATAATAGAGATATTTATATTATTCTTTCTCTTGAACTAAAATAGGACAGCATTTGCCACAGAAGCTCTGGGTACATCCATCTATAACCTGTCCTTCAGACACACTCAGATCCCTACGCTTTATCAGGTACCTGCCTCAAGAAAACAGCCCTATAACCAAGGAATTCTGACCCTCACTGTTGTACCTACTCTAAAGCTAAATCTTCTACATTCATTATTAAAGTTGGGCTCCTAGAACACTACAAAAGAAAGGCTCTGAATAACTATTAACTAATAACTAATTACTGTAATCACCTTACAGTGCTGCGGTGCTTGTTTTTAATTGTTAACATGACAATCTGAAATCACTGAGAAGGAGCCTCATGAGGGACTGTCTAGATTAGGCTGGCCTGTGGGCACATCATCTAGAGATTTTCTTAAATGGATTAAGTGAGCAGCACCATTTCATGGGCTGCACAATGCACTGAATGAAAGGGGATAGGGAGCTGAACACTGGCATGAATGTATTAATTAGCTGCTCTCTCTCACTGACTGTGGATGTGACGCAACCAGCCATTCAAGTTCCTGCTTCCTTCAACTTCTATGCAACAATGGACCATAATCTGGAATCAGAAGTCAAATAAATCCTTTCTCTCTTAAGTTGCTTTTGCCAGGGCATTTTATCATGGCAACAGGAAAGGACACTAAGACATACAGCACAAGTAGATTCGGGGTCAGACTCCATAAGCACCTTGTGAAACAGCAACAGACCATGCTGCTGCGTTCTAGTTTACACAGGAAAGCTTTAAAATACATGTTGTATCTCATTATTCCTTTATATCATCTTATTTAAACATCCTTAAGTTCAAAAAATAAAAAAATGAAAGACATCAGGATGTTAGAGAGGCAGCTATGCATTGAAATGAGTCACCATTTAAAAATAAGATGTATATACTAGACTAGCCCAATCACATCATTTTATAGTGCTTCACAGTGATTCTCATGCATGGGCAAGTCAACTTTAAAGTACCGGACAGACAGGACATATGCCTCTTCCTATATGTTAAAGCTATCCAGGACCTTAAAGCTTATCTAATCCACATTCTCCAAATGCTGAATCCCAATTGTAAGAAATTAAGTACATTACCCCAAGCCATAAAGAGAAACTAGTTATAATAAAATGCAGGTTTTTCAGGACAAGAGGCTGCCTAGCCAGCAAGGGAAACAGAGTACTAATTCCTGTACTGGGAGCTCAAGGTATGTATATAGTCTATATAGAGAAAATCTATACAGAGTCTATATATAAAGTCTATATTGAGGAAATTCTCAAGAAAACATGAGGGTTTATTTCTTTTGTTTTTAACCTCAAAGTTCTCCTTTTCAAGAATAATAGTGCTGAGTGCATAAAATTGATAATTTTTCTTCTAATCCTTAACTGATATCAAAAATTTGAAATTGCACATAGTAAAAAGGGTGAGCCATATAATGTTTCAATACATGACTGCACTGTCTAATTTTTAAATCAGATTAAATAGCCATCTCTTCTCAAACATTAATCATTTTCGATGGTAATGACTTTTAAGATTCTTGCAGCTTTTTTAAATATACAGTATATTACTGTTACCAATAGCCACACTACTATGCATTAGTACTCCAGAAAATCTTATTTAAATGTAGTTTAGTCTCCATTGTTCAAACTTTCCCCATTCTTCCCTCTTCACTAGTCCCCTCCCCTCTAGCAACCACCATTCTATCTCAATTTCTGGATGACCAACATTTTAACATTAAACATGAGTAAGGCACATGTGGTACTCATCTTTCTGTGTCGAGTATTTCACTTAACATAATCATCTCCAATTCTATTCACGTTGTCACAATTTAAGGGATTTCCTTGATTTTCATGATCAAATATTATTCCTTGGTATATATGGACCACAGATCTCTCACATTCATTAGCAGGTGTGAACTTAGGTGAATTCCATTTGTTGATTCTTACAGAGTGCTGCAGTGAACACACAGATGAGATGCACCTGACCCTTCCACATACCGCTTTGATTTGCCTTAGCCATATAGCAAGGAATATGACTGCAGGGTCATGTCATTTTTTGGAGGCGCCTCTGTAGTGCTTGCCATGGTGTTTATAGTAATCTGCTTTCCCACCAGTAGTGTGGAGGAATCATTCTACCACATTTTCACCAGTACTCACCATACATTTTCTTTCTAAGTTTTTGTTGGTTTATCCCCTGGACAGGCTTCACAACTATCGGCCAAGTTGATGTGCTCTTCTGATTCTAGAGTTCCTGATGGATCCCAAGACTTTTGTACTTGGGGGCTTAAATAAAGTCTTTAGTCTACTTTGATTTGATTCTTATAACTGGTGAGAAATAGCAGCCTAGGTTCATTTTTCTGCAAGTGAATACCTAATTATTTCAGCATCCATTTTTTAAAAGTCTGTCCTTTTCACAGTGTATATCACTCACATCCTTGTAAAAAATCAACTGGCTATAGATTTGTGGATTTATTTCCAGGCTCTCCCTCCATTGGTGTACATATCTTTTTTTTACGCCATTATGTGTTGTTTTGATGAGTACAGCTTTGCAGCATATTTGAAGCCAAGTAGTACAACGTCTCCTGCTTTGTTCATTCCACTCAAGAAAGCTTTGGTGCTCAGAGTTTTCTAGGGCTTCAACTGTATTTTAGGGTTTTTTGTTTAGTTTCATTTTGTTTGTTCCAGTTTTCTGAAGAATGTTATTGGTATATGGGTATCTCATTAAATCTGTGGAATGCTTTGGGGAGCATTAGTATTATAGCTGTTTTAACAATACTGGCTCCCAAATACATCACTATTAGTGTATCTGTGTCCTCTCCCATTTCTCCCAGTAACGCTTTGTAGGAAACGCCGTTTGGTGTATAAATGAGATTAACTATAATGTGCCTAGAGTAATATAAACCTCAACAAATGTTACTGCAGCAAACATTCATTCTCTTCTCATATTCTCTCTGGATTCACCAATGAACGTTATGTGGCCCCAGTGGTCTCTGTAGCTCTCCACCTTGCTTCTTTTTGTCTTCTCTCTTACCTTTTGACATCTTCACCGTCAGTCCTGCTCGTGCATTTCATAAACGCACAGTTTAAGATGCAGCTCCTTGGCAAATCATCAACTGAACCCCACTGTGATCTAAATACTTATACTTGCACACCACACACTTGCTTACACCTGATTTTGAAGTTTGGTAACTGGCTACTTCCTGATCACTTTGTATGCTTGAATGTTCCTCCCTAATAAAAATAAGTTATTGCTAGGTTAGCATGCGTACTCCCCAAGTGTGGGACTGTTGCCCAACTCTGGTCACTGGCAGATGGCAGGTACCTAAAACAATGTCAGACATAGAGAGTGCTCAATAAATGCCTCCTAAATAGAAGAGAAAGAATAAGTCTTCTTTCTCTTCATGAAATCCCTCCAATATTCCAAATGTAATGCCAAAAAAAGTCTTTAACGGTGAAAGTTTTAATTAAATTAAATAGCTAAATCTTTGAAAATGTAAACACTGTAAAAAAATTAATAGAGCCACAATAGATTAATCAATTCAGCATGGCTATAGACAATCACTACACTTGTTCCCTGCCTGCTCAAAGTAATACCCTATCATTTAATTAAGGACTGGATATGTGGTACCAGCTGACCAATAGAGATGAAGCATGTAACTAAGACTGAGAGTTTGACATTTGAACTCCCTGTGGTAGCCAATCATTTAACTATTTCCTTTCAGAACTTTAAGAATGATCATATGAAGGCTGATCAGGTGGCTCAGCAGGTAAAGGCACTTCCTGTGCAAGCCTGACGACCTGAGTTCGGTCCCCACATAAATGTGAAAGGAAACAACAAACCCCACAAAGTTGGTCTCTGTCATTCACATGCTCCCTGCACACATGTTTGCTGCAGCATACTGCACCCCAACATACACAATAAATACCATAAAGCTTTAAAAATGTTATAACAATCAAATAAAATACCAATCCCTGCTTTATTTTCATCCCAAGTTATAAAAAAAATAGGTAATTCTTTAAACATACAAATTTAAGAATGTAACCATCTTTAACACAGTATGGTTTTCATCTTACAGCCACTCACAACTGAATGGCAGAATACAGGATTACATCTTTCTTGAAGAATTATCAAAAGTTTCATTTTTGAGCCCATAACTATTTACTAATGTGAATAAACTCCACCATTCAAATAGACAAGCACACTGTTAAAAGCCTACCCAGAAAATGAGCTGATTTATAAGTTATATGATTAAATCCAGAAGCCACTACAGGTTTGACAAAGAATTCACCACGGTTGGGTGTTCAATGAGCTAACACGTGTATAAGGAGTAAATACGTTGTTTTCCTATTTATGTTAAGCCACATCTTTTTCTATACACATGAAAAGTAATGATTTAGAATATATAAAACCTTTTGCTGATTAATCTTAGAAGTTTTAGCAATAATACAATTTTAATATTCAAATCAGACCACTAGTGATTATAAACTCTTGTCTACAGGAATCATACTGAAACAAATTATATGGGGCAAAACATGGGTTTTAGAGACTGTGGTTCCAATACAAGCTCCTGTTTCCTAGCTATTTGACCTGAGGCAAAACACCTAACTTCACTAAGTCTCTGTGTGTCTGTAATATGACCAATATAATTTCTCCCATATAGAGTTACCATGGAGCTTTGAAAACATACTGTAGCACTCCTCTGCACACTTTATTTCTTACATTTTTGGAGCTCTCAAAATGGAATGTGTCATTTAAAGTGTATCTTACTGGCTTTAAGAACAGAAGGCCAGAGTGCTTAAGCAATGGTCCAACTCTAATCCAGGTTGATCATGTGTAGTAACTCCCAGTAAGAAGGGAAGAATGGCTGGAACCCAGAATATTAGCTCCTGCCCATTCAGTAAAGTAAGGTCGTATACCCAGTATGTACTGACACACTCAAATGATTGTTTATAAAGCTTTCCTATATAACAGGGGATAAAGTGCAAAAGTTCATTTTCCCCTCTGCCTAAGTATATAGTAATTCATAAAATCTGAAATTCAGTGTCAGGCTTTCTAGGCAGATAAATTTTCCTAATTAAGTATTTCCCCTTATGTTAAAATGATATAGTCATTTGCCAACACACAATTAAATATTTAGGAACACATGGCTTTTTAAATGGGTGATGTCATGGTTGTACCTAGTGAGAAAACACACAAGCCAATCCAAATTATAATCATACAGGTATATAATTCCAATTACCCTGCCAATTCTATTTTTAAAAACTGAGGCTACTTAATTACAAGTGTTAAAATAAATAACAAGGATTTAATTCCAAGACAAATAGCACTGTATTTCATCATTAAGAAGCATTTACCAGTAGAATAGAAAGAACCATAGCAACAAAATATTACATTCACTGGTAACCTAAATATGTCTTAGTGAGGAAGACTACTAATGATTTTTGAGTGGAATTTATTTCATGTGATAAAATATTTTTAATTGACAGGGACATTTAGAAACATCAAAATGTATAGCCTACAACTTAACTGAGTTGACTCAATAAGACAAAACAAACACACTTCTCCCTCTCCCACTTCTCTCTGTCAGTGAAAAAAGACTAAATACTTTAAATTTTATCCTAGGAAATAAGTACCAGCTCTGCACAACATAAAAAGGAACCATAAATGACAAAGGATCTTTTCACTGAAATGTCTAAGTACAAGTTATTATTAAAGAGCTGTCATTTTCTCTTAAAGGAAAAGAAATTAGGAACCAGAGATTAAATCACTCAGCAATTCATTTTCAACCTCAGTTCTGGTTCCAATAAGTATAAATGTCAATGGCGGTGCACATCAAGTACAGTCAATGTTGTGTCCATCAAGTATTTCCTTGTTACACAAAGCGTCACCGAATCCCCCACAGTGTATGTTGCAGACACTGCAAACCATGAATTAACAAGTAATAACTATATCAAGATTCTCATCTTACTTCTCCGTTTCTTAATGTTGTGATGGTTCCTCTTGCAACACCCATTCTAAACAGTGTTTCTGTGGCCTGTGAATAAATAAAAAAGTAGAAATAACTAAATGTATGATGTGTACACAACTACACATCTCACCCAAAACTGTAAAATGCCAACACTATTAACATACCTAGTACCTTCAAGAAACAAAGTTTAAGACACAAAAAGAATGACAAGTTTTAAATTGTCCCCAGAACACAGTTTTCAGGCTTCTAACTTTGAAGAGCTCATGTGAAGTGTTCCTAAAAACCACTGACATGCTGGGTCCTTTTGTGCCAGCATGTCAAATACATTCATTCAGATAAGTTTAATCTTAGCAAAATTCAACATTTGTATTCAATTTAGAAGTTGCTGGCTATTCTGAATGTTATTTTCCAATGAATTCATTCAAACCAATTATCTGCTCTAAAATACAAGGCAGAAGTATAGTAATTTAGAAATGTCAGAGATAACAGTCATTGATCTCTACCAGCTAGCAAAAATCATGAAAGGACATTAAGAAAACAATTCCATTTGCAAAGGCATTAAAAAGAAAAGTTTTAGCAAAAGAATTTAATAATGGAATTTTAAAAAAAAAAGAAAGAAAAACCAAGTGTCCACTATGAACAAGAAAATACTGCTGGAAGAAAGTTTAAGACGCAAATAAATACAAAAACAGTTTCTGCTCCCAGGTTTGGAAGACTTAGTACTAAGATATCGGTACTATCCAAAGTGATGTAGAGACTTAATCCCATAAAATTCCAATAACTTTATTTTACAGAGAAAGCCTAAAACTCATTTGAAGTTTCTGAATATTGGTGAGGGGAGAAAAACTGTAGACTGGCTCAGTTATAAATAATAGTTACAAAGTACATTTGAATAGGATCCTGTAAATATTAAATACTAATTTAACCACAATTTGTGATTACTATGATGTGAACATCTTAACCAAATTCCCATCTTTTATTAGTGCAAAGACAATAGTATTCACAACTGAATGAAGAAGAGCAAATATGTGCATGATGGTGAACACCCACAATGCAATGCCAATGCTCAGAAGGCCAAGGCAAGAGTATCAAAAGCCCAAAACAATAATAATGATAGCAATGTACATGAAAAGCTGCCTGCAGGTATCTCCGCAAGAAACAATGCAGCTTCCTATTTATTTAAGTCCCGTGCAATTGATTTATATACACATAAATTTAAGGTTTTTGTTTAACTTTCAAAGAAGTAATCTTATCATCAGTGAGCAATTTTCAAAACAATGTCAATTGTCTCACAATTTAACTTCCTCTGGGTATATGGGAACAAGACTGTGAAATGGTATCCATAATAAAATGTTTGACCAAAAAGGTAAGGAAAGAGACAGAGTTAGGAGCTAGAATTATAGATGAGAAAGAGAAAAAAAATGGCCACAGTATTTTTTAAGATATACATCTTGAGATTTTAGTGGTCAGGTAGGAACTGGTGGCCAGAAAGGAAGGAAGAACAGAAGAAGGAAAAGAAGAAAGGGCAAGAATGATCCTACATTAGAAGGGGAAAATGAGAATGGGCAAGAATGATCCTACATTAGAAGTGGAAAGGAGAATGGGCAGGAATGATCCTCAGAGGATGAGTTACAAGTGTGCACAGCAATCTATAAATAATGCTAAAAGGAAAGGACATAAATAAAACTAAGCTCTCCCCCCTCCTACTCCCCCAGGACTCTGCTTTATCCAATCCACTTTGCTCCTCTTTCCTCTATGAATTAGAAGAAATAGAATAATCTTGTGAGAATGACAAAAATACAGACATTAAGACAGGGGGACCGTATGTAATATAAGCAAAGGAAAAACAAGGAGATGAAAGAGAGGTGGCCAGAAGAATGAAGTCCAGCAAAGGCTGGAAAACATGCATTTTTGTTGTAATAAATCTATAGTTACAACAATAAAAAGGGAGACAGTTTAGAAGTTGTCAAGGCAAAGCAAGTCTACATACGGGGCATATGGGAAAATGTGTAAGACCCTCAATTGGACTTAGCTGCTAAAGTATAGGATGCAATTTGTAAATAAGAACATTTTTTTTCTGAAGCTGTTTAAATGAGAGGTCACAATCCTTAGAGTTCCTAAGCACAAGCCAACACACATAGAGCTGGAAGGTAGAGGAGCTGATGTTCAAGCATGGTCACAGAAAAATTTAAAAACTAAAATATTTTAGGACAGTCTGCTAAGTTTTGAAAATGCAGCACAATCTCAAAACAATTTGATAGGAGATTCAAAATAAATCCATTATTTGGGAAGAAGTTGAGCTATTCACATACTCCAAAGTATATGTCAATGAGTTCACTGGTAGATTTTACTGAGGCACATAAAGCTAGCAGAAAGATCTACTTGTAAAACTGTCACCGGTGACGCCCATGCTTTTATTCTACGCTCAGTGATGGGCATGCCACATTGTGCCATGCATCTTCCAGTTTCTGCTAAAACCAGACACAATTCAGAAAGGTGATTTTCATAGAGGAAGCAGGGAAAGGAGGATATAGTAAGCGATCACTTGAGATAAAATAAACAATGGTTTCTCAAAACCAGATCAAATTACTTTTATGTCCAAAGCACAGATAAAAGGGAGAGCTATCTAGGAGATATGATTTGAAGACAAAATACTTTTTCTTTACCTTGTCTTTAGGATCCAAATGAACTGATTTACTACCTCTTCCCACCAATGTTTTAAGGATTCTGTGCCGCTCTTGTTTAGACTGGAAAGCACCGGAGTGTGCAACTTCTTCTGACCTCTACTACAGGGTTTGAATTTACTTGCATCTAAGCAAGTGCTAACAAGTGTGGGAGGGGAAAGGGTTGGGATAGAAGACTGATGTCAGTACTTGTAACTGCCTCACAACAAACTTTTAGAAAATGTCTCACTCCCAGAGTTTCCATTCCACCTAGGATGATTAATACTAAGCATTCATTTGACATTTCCTATGAGAGTGTGTGGGGGTGCATATCTACAAATTCCTGTTTAAAAACATCAAAAAGGCTGCTTTTGAAGAAGAATGTTAGGTAAGTGACCCAAGTCTCATCAAACCTAGATGTAATAAATTCTAAGTTCAAGACTGTGAGTGTGTGGGCCTGTGTGTGCATGTGAGTGTGTCAAAAGCATCTTTAGAAATGCATAGTGAAGGAAAGTAGTAATCTTTGGGGATTTTCTTTATCCTTGACATTCTAATATTTCTCCCTGTCCATATGGTAGTCTCCATCCAGGGGTAGAATATGTCCTAAGTCCCCAGAGGACAGCTAAAATTATAGATAGTGTCTGTCATGCCATATATACAAACACACATAAAATGTTTTCATACATTTTTATGGAAATGTATAATTTCTAAATTAGGCATGGTAAGAGATGAACAAAAGTAATAACAGAAAAGGTTAACAATATTGTTGACATATTACTTCTTGAGTTTATATATTTTCAGAATTTTCTATTTAATGTTTTATAGTTTTCATAGTTAAATTTAAGCATTATTATCTTATGTAAATACTACAAATAATTCCATTTAGTGATTTATGATGAGTTACTGACCACAAAGAAGAGCCAGTAGCTATTTTGGAAGGGGCAAGTTCCCGTGAGCCTTTCCTTTTCCAATTGTTTCTAATACTTGAGCTTTTACACTTTTTTCTGTAGGAGGAATAATTTGAAGAACTCTCAATCCCACCATTATTAGATGTTCTTAATGGGTCCCTCAAAATTACAAAAGTAGTATATGTGAGACAGAGGGTCCTGGGCAGATGTTAAAGTACTGTTAAAATAAGTAAGTGTTACTAAGTACTTTAAATACTTATTAATAATCATTCTTTCTGACATTCATTTTCTTGCAAACATGCAAAGATGTTGTGAGATGGAACAATCTGATTTCCTAACTAGCAACTATTGGACTCTCCATTGCTACCTAGCTGCCTCTGAACAAAAGGGCTGTTAGTCAAACAAACCAAAGGCCAGAAACAAGTAGGCTGCTTTAGCATCTCATGATGGCTTGAGATAACTCTGCAGTGAGAGCAGCTGATGGCTGGAGATTCTCATGGTGAAGACTCGGGTAGTTTAAAACAATTTGTACTGTACTTTTTGTTGTCCCAAGCCTTATTGAATTCTAGATGACTCAGAAGATAGCTGAAGAAGGGGCAGATAAAGTCAAGGAAAAACTGGGGCAGGAACAAGAAAAATGGTGGAAATAGACAGGACAGAAACTTCTCAGTTGGTTAGAAATCTATATAAAGCCAGAAAAGAAAAACTTGGTCACAGAAATGATTCCAGAAAACTATCATGCCTTTAGGGCCAAGGGTTGTAGATATTTCATACCAAGGAACTTTAACACTGGATCCTATCAAGGACTAAGGAATCTGAGGCCTGCTAAAAGATGCAATAGCAACCTTTAACAAGGATGGAGGAATCCCAACTTCTTAGTCCTACACAAGAGCTGTTGCTGCTCCTGCCAGTGGACATGGTATGTACAAAGGATTATAATGATAATGGTGGTGGTGGTAGTGGTGGTGATGATGATGGTGATGACGGAGGAAAAGAAAATGGACTAAGGGTGAACATCCTTATCCAAAATGTTAAGAACCAGAAGTATTTGGAGTTTTTTTTTTTTTTTTTTTTTTGTTTTTTTTTTTTTTTGGTTTGGTTTGGTTTTTTAGCAGAGAAGAAGGGAGTAACAGAGGCTGGCTTTGAACTCTAACCTCTCCTTCACCTCCCAAGTACTAGATGACAGGCATGCACCACCATGCCTGGAGTAAGGACTGTTCTTTACCCATTGACTTACTTTGGTGCTACTGTAGAAAATTAGTTAAACGTTCGTTATCAAGTTGTTAGTTTCTGGGCTGGAGAAATGGCCCAGCTGTTAAAGGCTAAGCCCAACTAAATACATAAGCTGTTAGTTTCTGTAGTCATGCCTGCTGGATTTTTACTGGACTTGCTGTGGCTTTGTGATCATCTTGGAGTAATAACAGTGACAAGATAGCTCCGAGGGTAAAAGCCTGACATCATGAGTTTGATTTCAAGAATCCACAGTAGAAGGAAGAGAACTAACTTCTGAAAGTTGTCTACTAACTTCCATATGCATGGCACGGCACACAAGCACGCCTGGCATGTGTACCCACACTCACACACATGCAATGATAATGATAACAATAAATTTTTAGGAGTTAATTTGAAGCATATGAATTTCCTGTTTAGATTTGGGCTACATGCCCAATACATCTTCATGTATGTGTCTGCAGATAATCTAAAACTCAAGTCAGCAACTCAAACAGTGGTGTTTAAAGTCACACACAGTCTACCACAATACCATGCAAAGATACACTAATTTGATGCTTACATTCTGAGGAATGATGACAGGCAAATACTCAAGTCTTTACTTTCCATAATTAAACCATTATGTCTTTGCCAAAGCGGAAAATTGTGTATAGTGAAAGCACTGAGATTCAAAAATGTGATACACTTGAATATGAGCAGACATTTCAGGCATCATCTGTTAGGTTGTATGCCATATCATGCACAATGCATAATCTATGTTTACATTCAGAAAGTCTTGATGGGCAACACAGAAAAAAACTGCCAGAAATACCCTGGCTTTGTTAGGAATTGATTTATTTAAATTAAAAACTAAAGTAAATTTAATTAAAATTAAATTAATTTAACTTAAAAATTCATTATGAATGAATTTTCGGTCACTGAGTAATTAGAAAGCTGCTATGCTGCCTCCAGTTTTTTACAGCTTCCACGTCCAGTCGCAGGTGAGGGATTGTGACCACAGCTTAAGCAGCTCAGCTCTGATGGGTGCTGGATAACGGGGGAAATAAGCAGCACCCACAATGGCTGCACTTGCCAACGAATATCCCTGCTCTTGTTCCTCATGTCAACATCTGTCCAGCCGGAAATGTAAGAGTCACACCTGAATCTTCACCCCCTCAACAACTTACCACACTACAGAGCAGCTATTCATCAAGACTGCTGTTGAAGTCTTACATGAGCAAGTACTCAGATATTGGTTGTTTGGGGCATGTGTGGTTAACCAAAGTGTGAATAAATATGTCCCAATTGTATTACAGCAATTTCAAATGCTGAAAATATAGTATGTTGCTCTTTCATGTTAATGAAATAAACTTGTTCTTCTCAGACATCATAAATGTCATAATCTGTTTTCATTCAGAACACCGGGAATATGTGCTACATATGGAGACAATGGGCTCAGCAGCAGTTCAAGGTTATGAGGAACGTTACTTCTGTTTAGAGATGTGGGCTAGTGAGTTCTCCAGGAATGTATATGATAAGCAGATGGTTCATTTCCAAACTGAGAGCAATCTGGCTCGAAGGAAGAGTGTACTTTTGTAAATACATGTTCTGTCATGTTCTATTCAGTATGACATGACCTAATCATGTACCTCATTATGTTCCTGTCCTCTTTTAGCATAATAAAATGTATCAAAAGAAAAGCACATTTCTCCTATAAAGCTATCTTCTTACATAAATTGTCAATAGTGAACAAAATATTACAACAAGCAAAGCTACAATCACTGACATGTAGGGTTCTACTACTTCAATTATCTTTCAAAACAAGAGCTCAGTCAATTATAGAACTGAATTTTTCAACCAGTAAATGGGGAATAATATCAAATGGTAGAGTAATTGGGTCCAGCTCAGTTTCCAATTTGAGAGTGTGAATAAAGAATTACCTAAATGTAGTCTGTAATTTGTCACTTAAAATATTTTTGAAAGTATACATAATTCAGCTCATGTACTAATTGTTAGATGACTATTCAACAACCCTCCTCCTTCCTCTGCTCCTGTTCTAAGAAACAGTGATTTTATTTAGATAATTCATCTGTTTTTTTTTTTTAAATGGTGGTTGTTATCAGAAATGTCTCCCATGAGCTCATATTTTCAGTACTTGGTGTCCAGTTTTTGGTGTGATTTTGAAAGCTATAGAGCTTGTAGGAGGTGAGACGTGACAGGCAGAAGTAAACACCTGAGGCGGCCTTTGAAGGCTATCCCAGCCCTGGGTCTAGTCTAGACTCTACTTCCTTTCTACTATCTTGTGAGTAAGAAATGTCCTTTAATTCTTGTTGGGGACGGAGATCCCCTGACTGCCATGCTGACCTGAGCTCTCTCTGAAGCATGAGCCAGCATAAACCTTTTCCCCCACTTCACCTCTTTCTGTTAGGCCTTTTGGGTCACAGTGCTACAAAAGCTAACATAACTTAAATGTTAGTTTAAATCAACAGTTCTCAACCTTCTGAATGTTGCAACCCTTTAATACAGTTCTTCATATTGTGGTGGCCCCCAAAAAAATGATTTTCGTGGCTACATCATAACTGTAGTTTTGCTACTGTTATGAATCGTAATGTAAATATTTTTGGAGTTAAAGGTTTACCAAAGGGGTCACGACCCACAGATTGAGAATCACTGGTTTAAATAAACAAGTAATAATTCCTTTTGCCACTGATCATATTTTGATATATGAATATAATCCCAGAAATAAACGTCATTTCACAATAATGAATAATTCAATTTGCAAAAGCTATATTACACACATCCTACATCTAAGAATGGAGTTTTCATTGGGTTTTAAATAGAAAGTGTTACCAGTAGGCTCAGGTGTTATATATACTCTTGGTCCTTAACTGATGATGCTGTTTTAGGAGGTGGCTAAAAACTTTAGGAGGTGATGCCTACTTTTCAAAAGTAGGTCATTGTGGGTGCAACTTTAAATGCTATGCCATTCTCTACTTCTACACAGCCTCTGCCAAACTCTCCTGTCACGGTACATTACACTACTGCAAGACCCAAAGCATGGACCCAGCTACCTATGGTGCAAACACTTGGAAACCCTTGGCCAAAATAAATCCTTTCTCACTTAAGCTGCCTTCTAGGGAATTCTGGTCAAAGCTAAAGAAAGTAAACAAACTCCAAACTACACAAGTTAAAGATCCACACAACATAACCATATACTGCACAGTCTAAACTCCATTATAATAACTGACACAGATGAAATAGAGACAAAATGATTGAAGCCTGGAAGAACATTATCAATCAACCTGGCTTCATTGATATTTTGGTGGCTCTTTTACCAACGTTATGTTTTTGAAATCTTTATTAAAATAAATGAGTTGGCTGGAGCTGTGTGAGTGAAATTCTAGGCTCTATTCCAGCACCATGCTGTTTTTGGTACCATGCCTCTGAAGTATACTTTGAGATCAGATAATCTTGATTCCTTCTGCACTACTATTTTTGCTTAGGATTCCTTTACATATTTGGGAATGTTTGAGGTAAGCTATTTTTAATGATTTTACTGGTTGTTGGGACATTACAGGCTCAGCTTCTGCTACTAGGTGTCTCTCTCCACTGCTGGTGGTGAGGGTGTGTTGGTTTATTCTGAGGACATTATTTGTCCCAAGCTCTCCCTTGTTAATCTATAACTTTCATGAAATGTAATGTCTGGTGTACCATCCTTCACCTCTCTATACATGGTATTCCTTTATTAATGTGAGAACTGACATCCTTCTTGAGGTGTTTATCATTTATTGAGTTGATATTGTTTCCCTTACAGCTTTTAATAACATTTCTTGGCCCTGTAGTTTTGACACCTTGAGTGTCATGAATAGGTTCTTCTCTGCCCATGCCAATTTGGAGTCCTAGATACTTCTTATGTTGTAATGTCCATTTCTCTGTTTTCTATGACAGTTTTATGAATAGGATGTATATACCTTTAAATGCTCCCTCGGCTTCTCTTACTACCCAATAACTCTTATTTTAATCTCTGAAATGTATCACAGAGTTCTTGAAATTTTTGGTTATGCTCATTGATTTTCTTTCTTTATAGATGTCAGAATATATTACCTAACACTTACCCTCCATCCCTAAAATTCATTCTTTTTCTTGGTCATATCCAATTATGCTTTCCACTCTGTTTTTACTTGCTTGATTAATTTCCAGCACATGTTTGGTTCTTTTTTCAGCATCCAGCTTCCATGCTAAATTTTCTTCCATGGTTCTTAATTCCACCTCCAATTAACATAGCTTATTTACATTCATTTTGCTAGCTTTCTTGTTCAGGTCCTGAATTGATCCTGACTTCATTCATCAGCTTGATAAATGCTCATTTATCCTTTTAAGTTCTGTATTTATTTTTATCATGTGTATGAGTGTTTGCTTACATGACTATGTTTTTACTGCAGGCATAATCAGTGACTAGAGTTCAGAGAGCATTGGATCCCCTGAAACTAAAGTTACAGATGGTTGGGAACTGAACCTGGGTCCGCTACAAAAGCAGCAAGTGCTCTTAAACACTCAGCTATCTCTCTAGCCCCTATCCTTTTTGAAAGTAGGACTGTAAAATATTTTTCTGGATTTTCAGCTAGCTCATTATCTTTGGATTGTAATACTGAAGAATTGTAAAACTGTGGAATGGTCATAGTGGCTCTTTTTTTTTTATTGGACAAAGGTGGCTCTTTGTCTCATAGTTTTCTGTTTCTCTGCAGTTTTATGGGTCCCACTTACTGTTTGCTGCATCTTACTTGACTCCACCTGGTGAGTTGTCTTCACTTAAATTTGTGTTCTCTGCTAGTAGTTAAAAGGGTTGGTGAAGATCTTTTCCCATTCTACATGCTGTCGTTTTGTCTTGTTGACCATGTCCTTTGCCCTACAAAAGCTTCAGTTTCAGGTGGTCCCATTTATTAATTGTTTCTCTCAGTGTCTGTGCTACTGGTGTTATATTTAGGAAGTGATCTCCGGTGCCAATGCATTCAAGACTAGGGGGTGGGAGGAGGAAGGATGGGGGAATCCATGGCTAATATGTGAAATTAAGTTAATTATAAAATAAAAAGAAAGAAAATACAGCATACACTAAAAAAAGAAAGAAAGAGAGAGAGAGAGAAAGAAAGAAAGAAAGAAAGAAAGAAAGAAAGAAAGAAAGAAAGAAAGAAAGAAAGAAAGAAAAAGAAATCTAGTAAGTCAGAAACCAAGAGTTTCATTAGACTATAAAACCAGACCTACAGCCAATTCTCTATTAATTCAGGGGAGGGGGGGACCTGGAAGTGAACATGATAAAAACCAAAGTGAGACTGTAGATCAAGCACAAGCAGGTAGCTGGGATACTCACTGGCACAGCTCCAGTAACATTTGCCTATTTGGATTTAAGAAGAGCTGCAAGTTGCTCCCACCTCAACACCACTTCCCTTAACCTACGTTGCTTCTAACACGTCTGAAACCACAGTTACATTATTCCTCTGCTGGACATTCTTTTTTTCATTAAATATTTATATTAAGTTGCAAATATGTCTAAACATGAGAAACTTATAAGGAAAAGCACCTGGAGAACAGAAATAAGATAGATGCTGAAGCGGGGCAGGGGGCGGGAGGTGGGGGAATGAAACAAAAATGCACCTTATTGCTTTACTGTATCTGATTCCAACACAGTTAGGGAGAAACTAAAGTTTCTGGCGCCCTTACTTAAACTCAAAATTTACTTTACTGAAGATCAGTACCTTAAACTGTACTGTATACATATATACATATTTGTTACTTAGCTACTCAATAATGCGCCCATATATTCTACTAAATTATCACTCACTGCTGTGTTAAAGTAGCCTGTGTATTAAATACCTATCATTTGTTAAATACTTAACAACTTTCTGGTATACTCTACTGAACTACCACGCACTGCTAACTGAGGTAAAGAATTACACAAGTTCAGTTTTGTACAGAAAATGGGGAAAAGAGAAAACAGAGAAGCCCATAAAGAGAAAAAGTCAAGTTCCCAATACTCGAATACAGGTGGCAAAACCTGAAGACCATGAATCTCATTAGCCCACCAGGTCTGGCTGATGGAGGCCATATGGCTGCCCCCATGGCACAAGGAGAATGAATGGAGTCTTTAGTGTTTTGTAGTCATTGAAGCTGATTTGCAAGTGTGGCACTTCACTGGTTAGTGCACACTAACTGACCATAATGCTAACTATTATCCTCAGGCACCAATCTATACTGTTTCACAGTCTATAAAGAGTGTTGCAATAGAGAACTCTTTAGCTTAAGTCAAAAGGAATGAGATTACCTTGTTACAGACTTAACAAAGTAAATAGGGGTTGGAAAAGATGGACACTGCTCCTTGCTGCATCCTAACAACACTCAGCCTTTTCCACCTCCACCTGTCTCTACCTGTATGCTTGAGACGATGGCAACTCCAGTCACTTCCCTAATGCCACAGCCTTCCAGCACATCCCCAGCATTCATCTTCCTTGCTGTTGATTTTTAGTTCTATCATAAAATTACACTAGCAAGAATTTAGAATACAAAAATAAATTTTGTAAACACATACAGTACATATGTCTACTTAGTAATTAAAACCAATATTCTCTAAATGCAATATTTTCTTCCAGTCCTACTGAATGTTCACTCTGGAGTTGATAGGAACTTCACTTTGTTAACAATTTTTAACACCAAAAAATATTTTTAATATCATAGCCTAACAATATAGTCAATGAATTCCATTCTACTGCAAGCATGCATATATATGTATAAATATATACATACACACATATATATACATACACACAGAGTGTTAGTAAAGACAAAATGACTAGCATTTCTAAATCTATACATTTTTAGAAACAAACTTACTTTTATTTTTAAAAAAAGCAAAATGTAGCATATGAACTTTTTCATTATAAAGTAATAAAATTATTTAAATTACAGTCAATTTTAAACAAAAGATGAATAATATCATCAACTTAATAAAAGGTTTTAAATATAAGGTCAAAATAAAGAATACATTCTAATGCTACTTCATATATAAAAAGAGACATTTAGTTAGACTTCTAAAACACAGCTATGAAAATCAAGTTTAATAACTACTAATAAAGATGTTATAACCTATTCTTCAATGTGAATAACAAAACATTTTATTGATTTTATTGATTCTATGAATTAACATGCTATTTTTGCCTTGCATTATGAAAGTCCAAATCACATTCCTAAACTGTTGTAACTTCAAGATTCTGACTGTAATGAACATAAAATGGCTAAAGTGCATCTGGAACACAGTTACAACCTTCTTGCCTCATGACCCCTAACATGACCTAACAGGCATTCCCACAATTAGGAACAACTAAGGCTACGCCAGCTACAATTCATCTTTGTTTTCCAACCAATAAGGTACTGGGATACAATTCAGGATAAATTCTATAAACAAAGAAGTTATTCTAATATTTTCACTACTACATGCAAAATGTGCTGGAGTGTGCTTTACTCCAGATATCAATACAATACTGTTTCCTGAAAACTGAGAAGGGCATGGTGGAAGTAACAAAGAGAGAAAAAGTATAAATTCCAGGAAATGACTGCAAAATTTGTTCTGTTAAGAATAAAATACAGGGGCTGGAGAGATGGCTCACTGGTTAAGAGCACTTCCTGCTCTTCCAAGAGACCAGGGTTCAATTCCCAGCACCAACATGGCAGCTCAATACTATCTGTAACTCCAGCTCCAGTGGGTTCCGACACCCTCACACAGACTTACATGCAGGCAAAAGACCAATGCATATAAACATAAAAAATAAACATTTTTTAAAAAGAATAAAATACATTAATATAAATTTTACATGTTAGCCAATATGTATTTTATCTAAATAAACATGTGTGAAACTCAAATTAAGTTCAAGAGACAGTTATACAAATATAAACACTTTGGGTCTCTTACAATTCACAGCAGTAGCCTGAGAAAAGATGGACTTGGAGATCCCAGGAAAATTGCTCACACACTATAATTACTCTTGCCCTTACTAGCTGGAATACCTGCTTTAAAATACAAGTCACATCACATCACCTGCATCCTTAATCTCCAATGGTCTCCTAATACACTGAAAGGCTAAACACTTCACCGTGGCCCCCAATGCCTTAAATATGATTGGTCTTTTGCCTTTCTTTCCAACCCCAAGGCCTACCAGTGAGCACAAACAAAATGAGCCAACTTCTTCCCATGTACCATGTAGCACCTTTAACTTAAGTTTACCAAAGGTTTTTTAAGATTTGGGTCCTAAGCCAACTAGATGGTCCAGTGGGCTAAAGACACATAACACCAAGACTGAGACATGACTCCTATCCCCATGGTTGTCTCCCACAAGTTGTCTTCTGACCTCCACATGTACTCTGTAGCCTGGCTGTACACATATATACATACATACATACA
>CABHPR010139928.1:10351-22039 GCA_902168415.1 Peromyscus melanophrys | reverse complement strand
ACACACACACCACAAACACCTATCTCCTCCTATCACTGAGGCCTATGCAGTGTTACTTCCTCAGAACAACAAAACCCCAGCCTCTCACCAATGAGACTTGGCACATATCTGCTTATTTGCCAGCCAATGCCTCTTCTGAGTTTTTTTTTTTTCCTAACTTAATCTGATTATTGTTCTGTTTTTCTTTTATAATGTAAGCTCCAGAAAGGCAGGTGCATTGACGACTTCATTTGCACCACAGCACAAACCTACAGCAGTGTTGGGAACATACCACGTACTGAATAGATACTGGTGAAGTAAAACAAACAGCAACATGAAAGTAGCAAGATACAGATTGACCTTGGTGTGCTTTCTGTTCCAACCACTGGAAGTCACCTGGAACAAGGGTGAGATAGGAGAAAAGAAGGAAAAGAGAAGAGAAGGACCGAAGGAAGGAGATGTCTGTTAGAGATCAATGGACGAATGCTATATGCAAACAAAAAACAATATAACCTGGAGAAATATTTATATGTTTGTTTGTTTATTGGGGGAGGCACATGCCACAGCATGCATGTAGAGGTCAGAGGACAATTTGTGGAAGACATGTGAGTCCAGAAGACTGAAGATAAGATTGGTGCCAGGAACTTGCTGAACCTAGAAAATATCTCTAAATGTTGATTTGTCTTTGTAACAGGCATATGACCAAGAAATAACAACACATTGTATGTACGAAACATCTACATCCCTTCCAAGGGTAGAAACTGGAAGTTAAGGGAAGGGTGGTGTAGTGGGTAGTCATTCCAGCTTTGACCTGGAAGCTCTAACCCCCACTGAGGCTTCGGTAACGGTCACGCCTATAAGGCGGGGCTGAGAGAGGACGCTGAAGACCCAGGTTCCAGATGCACGGGCTGTCTTAGTTCCTGGACCCTGGAAGCTGGAGGTAGACTGAGCAGAGTTCTACAGAGAACACCACCGGACTGCGCCATGCCTTTCCCAGACTCTGTAAACTATCCATTCACTTGTAAGTTACCCCACAAAATAAACCTCCCTTTTAACTACGTGGAATGGCCTTAATAATTTCACCAATATCTGGCGCCCAATATGGGGCAAATTCCAAAGGCCTGGGTGGCTCCCACCCTCAGCTTCCTCCCCAGCTGGTGGGTACCTGAAGCTGCAGGGTACCACAGCTTCTTAAAACCAGGAAAAACCTACACAGTTCCATTCCTGAAAAGGAGCTAATCCGGTCTCAGTTCCACAGCAAGTTTAGCCCCCAGACCAGCAAAACCACTGTGAGTGGGGCGTTCCCCCTCCTCCCTAAGTGCCAGCTCCCGGCCCTAGCCCCAGGCTTCCACAGTTTCACCTAGTTAAAATAGACTGGGCACTGTCCCCTGTGGTACCCTACAGAGGCACAAAGAGGGCTTGGAGTCAAGCCTACTGGCAGACCTCTTGTCTGCAGAGGCAGAAAGGGGCTTAGAGCGGCCTGGAACTCTCCATGCCCTAAAGCTCCAGGGAGTCACCAAAACAACTGCCTACTGTGGCCTCCTGCCTGTGCTCACTCTGAAGCCAGCCAAGGCATTCAACAGGACCTGCTTTCGAGCTATACCAATGCCTCCTGCTGGCTAAAAAGCGCTACTACACCCCCAAAACCACAAAAAGGTAAGATAGGCAAACCAGCGTCTTATCAAGTAAAAGTACTTGATAATTTTACACCTTAAAATTGACTAACAAATTTTGAGTAATTCTTTTAATATGGCCGACATTACCTCACAATAATTTAAAAACCTTTTTGCCTGTATGATGCGCAGTCCAGCGGTGTTCTCTAGAGAACTCTGCTCGGTCTACCTCCAGCATCAAGGGTCCAGGAACCAAGAGAGCCCACGCATCTGGAACCCAGGTCTTCAGTGTCCTCTCTCAGCCCTGCCTTGTAGGCGTGACCGTTACCAAAGCCTCAATGGGGGTTGGTGGGAGCTTCCAGGTCAAAGCTGGAATGGCTACCCACTACAGGGTGGCAGGGCAGGGACGGTGATGTCATATAAAAGGTCTATGTAGCTATCCCTAAAATCCAGTTTTTCTCCAGAACTGGCCATCAATTCTGAGTGCCATCTAAATATCCCGCCCTTAATTCCAACTTTTGTTTACACTACCTAAATCTGCTTCTATTTTAAAGCCAAAGCAACTATAAGAGACATTTAACACTGGGAATTTGAAATCATGCCCGTGAAGAGCTAGAACAAGACATTTAAGTTTATGGACTGTGATGGTTGGCATTAATTATCAACTTGACACAACCTAGAATCACCTCAGATGATATCTCCATTAAATAATTATCTTCGTCATTTTTAGTCCATGGGCATATCTGTGGGAGTTTGTCTTGATTGTTAATTGGTATAGAAAGGCTTGGCCCATTCCCTAGGCAAGGGGTCCTGGTCTATGAAGAACAAGAGAAAGCTGGAAGCAGAAGCAAGTCAGCAGCATGAGCATTTGCTTCTCTCTGCTTTAGATCATGGATGTGATGTTTTGAGTTCCGGCCTAGACTTTACCTCAGAGAAGGACTGTGACCTGCTATTGTAAAGCAAATAAACCCTTTCCTCTCCAAAGTTGCTTTGGTAGGGATGGGGGTTTTTTTTGTTTTGTTTTTTTTTTTTTTGGTTTTTTGGTTTTTTGGTTTTTTGGGGTTTTTTTTTTTTTGGTTTTTCGACACAGGGTTTCTCTGTGTAGCTTTGCGCCTTTCCTGGAACTCACTTGGTAGCCCAGGCTGGCCTCGAACTCACAGAGATCTGTCTGCCTCTGCCTCCCGAGTGCTGGGATTATAGGCGTGCACCACCACCGCCCGGCTGGTAGGGATGTTTTATCACTGAAACAGAAATGAAATTGGAGCTGCACATACTGTAACTAGGACATGGACCTACTCCATGAAACCACATAGAGAGTAAGAAAGAGAGAAGTTCTGTCATTTGGTGTCAGGTATGGATTCAAATCTTAAATTCACCATTTGCTGCTATGTAATGTGAGTCAGAGTGACTAAATTCAGAAATAGTCTGTTTCATGAGCTGCCACTTGAAAATTCAACAAGATGGAAGATGTTAAAAACACAAAGCATCACTAAGGGCTCATTCAGTAAATGTTACTTCACACCCTGTTTCCAAATAAGAATATGAGTTTAATGAAAGAATAAATCAAAGTTCACTCTGGCAATTGTCTGAAAATAGATGTCTAAGTCTGTCCTATTATAAATTCTGCAAGGCACACACACTAGGAATAGCTTTTATATTATTTGTAAAGTTGACTACTGGGTTGGCTACTGTCCCAGTGAAATAAGTACGAATAATGCAGTGGTAAGACAAAGACATCAATTATTGCAAGAAACTGGAAGAGTGCAGGGAGGACCCCAATCCCAAGACTTCAGAGGTAGCAAGATCCTGCAACATTCTGCTTTTAACCTCCAAAACCAAGAAGAAATAAATGTCTGATGTTTCAAGCCACTTAGTTTGTGTGGTTATTTGTTATGACAGCCCCGAATGACACAGATACCTCTAATAATCAAAAACAAAAGGAAGCTATTTCTCTTGACATGGGAAAATTATAAAACTTCAAGCTTAGGTGTCCATAAACAAAGTTTTACTAGAACACGGCCATGAAAATCACATGACTTACACAGAGGGCAAAACCAGCCACCTGGATCTAACAAACCAAGGCTTGATGATTCCTGGGCCTGAGCTTCAATGCCTAGGGCAGGAATGATCAACTTCCAAGGAGATTTGCTGAATACCAAGGAAATGTGGCCAAGTAGTTACTAAGAAAAGTCAATGAATGAAAACCAAGGAGCTAGAGTCTTTTATCATATGAAACAGCTTAAAGTTTTGAAATAAATCAAGATTTGTCAAAAGCATAGCAACAAAGAAATTATCAATAATAGTCTGATGCCTCTGTGAAATAAATTATATTACACCAGTCTTCAGTTATGAGGAAACTAGGTGTAATAGAAAGAACAAAACTAATGATTTCTTATATTATGTACAAATTAGGCAGAAAATAACTACTAGAAATCTACTGGAACTACTATCAAGTAGATGTCTGAACATGCATGTCATAATCTTAACATTAATTTGTATCAACCCTGTTAAGACAATTCAACTAAATACATCCAAAATAAATGTCATAATTTAATGGTATTTAAATAATTAATTTAATTTTCTAATATCTGTATCCAATTAGGTTCAGGAAAGTTTCAAGAGGGCCACCCAGTAATAAACACAAAATAAACTGTGTCTGCTGCCCTGTGAGTGATAACTTTTACGGCTACCTCGGTTTCAGATGTCAGAGTAATGACTTCCATACTCTGATTAAAATGCAAATTGAAACCACATGTTAGAGAAGGGAGGTCTTCAATGTCACTGTTTTCTTTTAAACATAATAAACTGTAAGGGCCAACAATCATCCAAATGAATTCAGTCAATTCCAGGTATACAAAAAATAGAATTTTATATTCCAAACTATGGCGAAGTATGCATTTATGCCATATATAAACATATATACACATATGATATATACACCATTAACTAGAGAGGGTGGTGAAAACTACATAACAGAATGAACATTTAAGAATAACAACTAGGGCCGGGCTGTGGTGGCGCACACCTTTAATCACAGCACTCGGGAGGCACAGCCAGGTGGATCTCTGTGAGTTCTAGGCCAGTCTGGTCTACAGAGCGAGATCCAGGACAGGAACCAAAACTACACAGAGAAACCCTGTCTCGGAAAAAAAAAAAGAAAGTAAGTTTTAAGTCTCTTTTTTTTCACCCACAGATTTAAATGCTCATAGAACTAAAATCTTTAATCTATATTATTAAGATATATATTGATATTTTGGTTTTGTTCGTTAGCATGTTTAACAAAACTTGAGCTGATAAGGTGGACCGGTGGGTAAATGCTGCCACATCTGATGCCCTAAGTTCAATTCTTGGGACCACATAGTAGAAAGATACAACTCACTCTGCAAGTTGCTTCCAACCTCCATATGCACAGAGAGGCAGCATGTATGCTTATGCACATATACATACACACAAATATAAAAGGACAAGATAAAAATTCTCAAATGCCAAACTCTATACCAATAAATTTAAAGTTGACAAGCTTTTAAGACTATGCTATAACTTTCCCTGAAATCTTCTCGATTGAGACTCAAGCATTTTCATAATGAATTTAAATACGGAAAACTCTACTGAAAATGCTATGTGCATAAAACATACTTTATACTATAAAGCAAACATTTGAAAATAAAAGTAAACCTCTCTTATAAATAAGTATTCCCAGAAAATGAATCACAAATATTCTAGTCAAAAGTATTTCTAAATTTAGTTATCGAAAGTCAACTAACTATAAAATATTACTAGAAAAATCATTCCAGTAGAATCACTACATTTAAATCATTGCACGACCTTCAGAGTAGCAGGTGCAGTGGAAAGCAGAAGTACAAAAGCAAAGGTGACTACTAATATACTTTAAAGAGGGAGGCCACAGGCAGGAAGTAAGAAAGCTAAAAACTATAGATCTCAGGCTGCCTTGACAATGGTGATCCTCCTGCCTCCACCTCCCTAGTACTCCAATTACAGGCATTCACCACCATGCTCAATCCATGTTTCTCTTTCCTTTTTCAAGACTTTTCTATTTTCAATTATGGGGTGGTGATGCGCACTAGTGCAGGTGCCCACAGAGCCCTGAGCAGCCGTTGTGAGACACCTGACATGGATGCTGGACATTTAACTCAGCCTCTATAAGAGCGGCAATAGCTCTTGGCTGCTGAGCCATCTCTCCAGCACTCCCAACTCCTATTTCGTCATCTATTAACTTCAGTCATACATTGACTCCCTTGTATATAAAAGGATATTAACACAACTTAAAATGCTTCCATTAATATCCCTGGGATAATAGCCCTGCTCTTTTCTGAGGGGGGTAGGGAGGAGCTGGGAGGAGTGGAGGGAGGGAAACCGCAGGCAGGATGTAATGTATGAGGGAAGAATTTCAAAAATGCTGCCTGCCATCTCACTGACACTTTTCTTGTATTTCCCAGCTCTGTTCTAAAATTTGTTATTCCATTTGTCTGTGTGTGCGTGCGTGCGTGCGTGTGTGTGTGTGTGTGTCTGTGTCTGTGTGTGTGTCTGTGTGTGTGCGTGTGTGTGTGTGTGTGTGTGTGTGTCTGTGTCTGTGTGTGTGTCTGTGTGTGCGCGTGTGTGTGTGTGTGTGTGTGTGTGTGTGTGTGTGTGTGTGTGTGTATGTAGAGGTCAGAGAACAAAGTTTAGGAGTCAGTTCTCTCCTTCCAACATGTTTCTGGGAACAAACTCAAGTCATTAGGATTATCTGCAAATGCCTTTATCAACTGAGCCACTTCAGCAACCCTATTTCTCCAGCTTTTGTCTGATAAATGTCTGATAAATGTATATACACACACACAAACACATTTATAAGAATATAGCCAAATGTGTATGTAAGTATAAATATAAATATATAATGGCTTTACACTTACAGCTTGTTCTGGAGTTATAATTAAGCATTCTAAACTTTGTCCACTTGAATGATGCAAAAATTAAAAACTATTCAAAATTTAATATTTGAAGTACTGAGTATATAAAGTCCAGAATCCATAAGCTCATATACCTGTACATTAGGTGTAGCAAATCGGAACTGTGAGACACTGCAAAACCCATTGCACAGAGGCATTCTCAGCTGTCAAGCAACCACTCAAAACCAACCGCACACTTTCGTATTTGGACCGTCACCTTCCTACGCAGCTCTTGGCTTCTCTGGAGTTTTTCATTGCTTTTCTGTTTTCTGACTGTTTCCGTAAACATGTTTTTTATTACACCATTGCATTTCTCCATCCTTAATCATGGATTTTCAATCATGAAACAGACACTGGATCATGACACTTCTGGATTCTTACTGAACTTGGAGCAGCTCGTCTCAGGATCTGGCACACAGCTAGCTGTCTCTAAGATCCAGTCTTCTCTCTCTTTCCTGGAGGGTTAGGGGGTCCTTTCCATTTTGCTGGACTCTCAAATGAGGTTTTTGGCTTTGCTTTTTTTTTCCAAGACAGACTCGATGACAAGTAAACTCCACTGTCTGAAAGTGCCCCTCTTTCATGCACATTAAGCATCAGTTTCCCTGCTCATAGAATTCCAGGTTAGAAACCATCTTCCTTCAGAACTACAGACATCCCACCATTGGTTTTCAAGACTTGCTACTGCTAATTTGATTACATCTGTATTTTCACTAGATGCTTCCAAAAATGTCCTGTACCTTACAGTTCTAAAACCCAACCTGAATGACAAATGAGTCTTTGTTTTTTCATTTATCTTGTTCAACATTCAATCAATTTTACAATGTGCAAAAAAATGGCTTTCTTCATTCAGGGAAATTATATCCAATTATCTAATTGCTATTTCCCTCCCATCTTATTTTCTCTCTCCTAAACTCCAACTCATCAGTATACTCCATTTTCTCTTTTCCTAGCTTTCCATGTCTCACATCTCTACCTTCTGTTCTCCTTTTGTGACAATAATCTTAGCTCTATCTTCCTACCTCTTTGTCATAGCTTTTTTTAATCAATCATTTTTGTTTATTTCTAAGAACATCTTTTACTTCTGTGACTATTTAGTTTAATAATTGCTACCACTTTTCAAAATTATTTTAAAAAATTTTATTGGTGAGGGGCTTTAGCCTATTTCTGAATTTTGTGTTTTTTCTAAGATCAAATGTTTATTCAACATGAGCCTTCTGTTTTGTAGTGTAATTTTCTTCAAATGTCTCTTAATATTGACCTCGTACTCTTGTTCACGGTGAAAACCAGAGCGGTACACACAATCAGGTGAGCATGTGTGCGGGAGCATGAATGAACACGTACAGAAAACGTCCTCTGCACTTATGGGGTTAACAGCAGAGAGGAAAACTGGAGTAAACGTGAGCTGGGAATGGTGACTGGAGAAGTTCACGCTAACGGAATGAAGAGAGAACACATAAGCACGCTGCAGATGGAGACTTTCCAGTACTCCACATCCCTCAATACTTTCACTCTTGGATGAAGTTATCCTGCGCCACCCAACTCTTCCCTCCCATTCCTAAGGGGAATGACTCCACTCTTACAAACACATCCCATTAATTAATGAGTCCTGATCTTTACGGACCCCTAGACCGTCTCTTCAGAGTTCCATCAAGAATGGTTCCAAACCCTCTTATAGCAGTCACTCCAGTGTACCTTATCCTTCCCTGGATTTCTATTTATAGTTATATTATTTACTAGGAGTCGAGCTTCATCAAAGTGTCTGGTCTCTTCCAGTAGTTTTAGACATGCTCTTTTTCACATGTTCATTTGGGATTTAAAGGAATGGGGTAAAGGGCAAAGTAGTAAATGATGGACCAGTGCAGAACCTCCTTCCAACTTCATCTTTTAAAAAGACAAGCTTGTTGTCATATGGCATCTTCTCAGTATTTTAACCTGCATTTGACCTGCAGATGTATCTAACCACACATCACATCACTCTCTTTGATCAGTCTGTCATTCTTTGCTGGTAATATTCGTTTTCTTGCATATAGACAGGAAACTTCAATTTTATTCACAAGAAAATTTCTGAAAAAAATAGTTTTATTATTTTATCAATACCATAAGAGAAAGAATTTAAAAGGGATTAAAAATATTTTATTATGCATTTCCAAATCCCTCTGTCATAAAAATATCCTCAACTCCTCTATTCTGCCTCCACAGTAACATAAATAAAATTATTAAAAGCATCTAACTGTTAAATCTCAAATAGTTGTTTACAGTTATATAATAAATACCACTCAATATATTCATTTCTATTCAAAACCACTACAATTATATAAAAACAGAACACCAACTGTTTTTTAATTATTATATTATGTGCCTATGCAAAGAGAAAGACAGGGCAGTTGGAGAGTTAAAACAGACATGTATTGAATATGTAAATTTAGTTCAATTACGTAGGTACTACAAAATCATATTAAAATATAAAGATGTGGATCTCAACCTACTGATGTTTTCTGTCTTGATGGTATGTACTTCCCTAATACACAACTTTCCTAACAATACAGACAGTATTATCCATGCTGTGAAGACTCCACAGGCTTGATCATGACCACCATACTTGCTGTATTTATTGTTTAAAAGCAAAGAGTGACTGAAATGCCCGTGCACTGCCAAGACCTGCCTGTGTTACTTCATTGTCTTTGCATTCAGCACTATCATGACATACACAACTTATCATGACATTTGCACAACCAAGAAACTAAGCAAGTAAAATGGGATGAGCAAGACTGCTGCCCACCAGCAAGAGGTGGGAGCTAGAATTCTTTCACAGGAACACTCAAGTTGCAATGAAAAGAACTCAAGAGTTCTCAGGGCAGCAAATCAGACGCAAGTAATTAGGTTATATGGAAACTAAGAGGTGTGAAAACAGGAACAGAATTTTGGTCTCTGGGTCCACAGTAACTTGCCTTCCCCTTGTCCTTGTGGTCTATCTCTTGGCCTGTACCAGGTTGCTGCTACATTTTCAGACACAGAAACATCTTTATTGTATTACTGTTGTTATTAATCATCTACCAAGAAAAATCATTACAAATGGAAGGCAAGACTTGGCTTATGTTGCCACTGCACATTTTTTTTTAGCAAACATGCAATTCCCTTCCTTTTTACTTTATTCTTCTGTACTTCTTTTAACAGTCCCACATGAATACATGATCAAAGTTCATGAAAAGGAATGCCTGTCTGCCTCCTGTAACTGTCTAGCAAACAATGGACATTACAGAGTAAAGGGGCTTTCATCAAATGGCATTTTAAATTGAACTAGGTTTTTTTCATCTTCTGCTCTGTTAATCACTTTTGGAGATGAAAAAGCATGGTCTGCCTTTGAGATCTATTCTAAGGGAACTACTACCTAGACTTTACATCCAATATCCTTCAATTTTTCATTGTGTAACTCACTTGTATAGCTCACTTTATTGAGTTAATTACAATGTATCTTCTGACAAAGTACCAGAAACTCCAGAAACTAGGTATTACAGAATACATCTAAACAATTCTACAAACAATAGCCCATTTTCATTAAGCAAAGTAATTAAGCATTATCTTAAATTCTTACCATTTCCATGGATGCCTGCTAAGACATCCCAATAAATGCTACAAGATAATACTGACAGAAAAAAAAAAAACCCTAATAGATTCTTCTTCTCACATGTCATTTAGCAAAACGCAATATGCTCTGTGATTTGAGAAATCATCCCCATATAAAATCCTAAAAAATAGTAAACAAGTAATATAGTGTTTTAAGATATATATTTCTAGGTATTATAAAAAATAAGTATGTTTTACCATTACCTGCAAATTCTTCTGAGGGGAGACTTTAGCATTATAATTTTTTATTGAAGATTATAAAGATGATGTATTAAATTCTGTTTATAAAATATTAAATTAAATAATAGTTATGTCAAAATAGATAAAAATTACAAAATCACTGAGGGCATATGATCAAGAGCTACAAAATAAGAAATTTACCAATTGAACAAATGAATATTAATTCTTTTTCCTTTGCTTTTAATCACATGACACGAATAGTTTAATCCCCAAATGTATCAGCAGTGCCTACTCTCTAGACTGCAATGACTTAATATAGAGCGTAGACCATGCTTCTGTCCCATAGGACTCTCTATGGCTGGTATACTTGTGCTAAACTTTTTAAAAGCCTGCTGCTGCATTCCAGAACTCCAGATATAACCTTAATTAAAGGCCAAAAATGAAAAAATCAAGTTCTATACTACAACTGTTCCGTTTAAGAGTTATTGCTTGCTTTCACCCATTTTTAGAGTCTCAAGGGTTAAAGAATCTTTATACAGAATAGAGTAACCTGTAACAACCACTGACCTAGTGTCAATGAGTTTTCAGAACCTTATACATGACCAGTAGATTCTGAGAAGCCACATATCCAACTCTGTGTAGTTATCTTCATCTACGTATGTGGTAAGAAAAGCGGTTTGGCCTATTTAACAAGGTAGTGGACACGTTAAATGAAAAAACATGGGAAGAACGTGTTATAATGCAATTATTAAACATTTGGGTTATATTACCATGAGCTATTATTCAGTGAACACAAACCATTCAGATCATTAACACAAAATTACAAAGAGAGAAGAAAAAATCCCAAAGAATAAAAACAAATTTTTATAAAAACCCATTTTAAGTATCTTAAAGCTGAAATTTTTACTTTTTAAAAATCAAGGGAAAATGTACCCCTTTCATGAGTATTCTGTGGATTGCTTAGGGAATGCAGGGAGAGGGAAATAAAGAATTAAGCACAGCATTAGTCCTTGCTACTGAGAATCACTTGCTAGTGCTGGTCTACACACCTGCCAAACATGTATTGAGTAAATTATATCTAAAATTTTCATTAGCAATAACTTGTTTTATTCAGATTCAGTTAAAGAATACAGTTTTATAAAAGTGAATATCTAAGTTCAGGAAAGTATATATCTTCAGCATGTTCAAATCAGCAACTGTTTTGAAATATTGACCTCATATTATAAATATGATGCAATGCTAGCCACCTATACATTATTTCTTCTTTGGTGCATTTTGGAATTTAAAGAGAGAGGGAGAGTGTGTGTGTGTGTGTGTGTGTGTGTGTGTGTGTGTGTGTGTGTGTG